>JAODAL010003184.1:0-72500 GCA_025379985.1 Phyllomedusa bahiana
CTAGCTTAGCGCCCGGGTAGACGGGGGCCCTTTTAACGGATGGGGGGCGGCGGGCCAGGGACACTGTTTTTCATGTAAGTCAAGCAATTTTCAAAGGGCTGGTCAGAGCTACTTAGAGGGCCGGATGTGGCCCGCAGCCCGTATAATACCCATGTCTGGTCTATGGTGAAAACACCTCTTTAAACGGTCCTTTGCTGCCCCCTACAGGGAACGTTGCAGAAGTTTGTGGACGACCTGTTTGAGACGGTATTCAGCACAGCACACCGGGGCAGCGCCCTCCCTCTTGCCATCAAGTACATGTTTGACTTTTTAGACGAACAAGCAGATCGGAGACAGATTACAGACCCGGATGTCCGGCACACGTGGAAAAGCAACTGGTAAGGAGCAAAAACAAAAAAAGGGTTCACACTTTTCCCCAAAACCTGTATTTTATTGCTCTAAGGAGCAACTTAAAAATATTTAGAAAAAACGGGTACCAATTCACCATAAACCCTCTCTTTTTGCGAAAAAATTTAAACCCTCAATTTCTTAACCTTCTGCCCTCGCCGCTTCTAGCTTGCCGCTGCGTTTCTGGGTGAATGTCATCAAGAACCCGCAGTTTGTCTTTGACATCCACAAGAACAGCATTACAGACGCCTGCCTGTCAGTGGTGGCCCAAACCTTTATGGACTCTTGTTCCACCTCTGAACATCGGCTTGGAAAGGACTCGCCTAGTAACAAACTGCTCTACGCCAAGGACATCCCAAATTACAAGACCTGGGTGGAGCGGTGAGTGGCGGGATAGTTTTCTGTATGGCAGTAGTCATAGATGGGAATCAAGCATCTCCTTTTTTTTTTTTTTCCAAAAAGGCCCACAAAATTTGGCTTTGTCGGTACTGCGCTTGTCAAAAAACCTTTGCATCTTCATTACAGTTTACGAAAAACCAACAAATCCGCAATCAGTGACCAAGATATGGATGCCTACTTAGTGGAGCAATCCCGCCTGCATGCAAACGAATTCAACTCACTCAGCGCTCTCAGCGAGCTCTTCTTCTATGTGAACAAATACCGGGAAGAGGTGAGAGGCAGTGGGGTCATTGAGGGAGCGGAGAGGGGAAAACCGTGGGGTTTGGGTTTTGTTCACCAGAAAGGACAGCAGAACCCCGCTTTAAAAAACAAAAAACCCCCCAACAGCTTTATACACTAACAGTGAGCATGGGGAGGTATTTCCCAACAGCTGGAGAGCCCACGTTGCAGATCCCTGCTCTATAGCCTGTGGTCAACCCCAATCTTCTTGTCGGCCCTTAGTCTAGCAGGGACTAGACTAAGGGCCCACTGATAGGGTATGTTCACACAGTGTATTTTCGGGGCGTACGTAGTGCGCTGCAATACACCCGACGTACTCCCTGCAAATATGGTAAATCATAGCACTTATTGAGTGATATGATTACCTGCTGTTTTCCCCAGCATGTACTGTGCGCCTGCAGAGAGAAGTGACAAATGAAAGTGGATGGAAGGCAGACCGGAGCGATCTTTGAAGTACACACATAGGTACGTGCCGCTATACGCTGTTTGAACATACCCATAGGGTGCAACATGCTTCAGCTGTATGGGGCCCTGAAATTACTTATAGCGGTCCTGCTTACCGATCCCCTGGCGTTCTTGTGCGGAGTCTTCCCTGGTCTCCCACCAGTCTTTGTTTAAAAGCCTCCAGCAATATTGTGCGGTCACATAGATTGGCACATCATCATTTGAGGCTAGAGACTGGCAGGGGACCAGGAAAAAAGAAAAATGGTGTTCACCCTTTTTAAAGACGGGCTTTTGCCGGGACTGGGGCTTTTATGGGGACTGCACGACCCAAAGGGGGCCCAAAAGGGGTGGGGTAACGTATGATTATGGCGCCCAAAGCCAATTTTTAAAAAACGCAAAAAATAGTGTAAATGGGCCCGATTTTTGAACCCCTTCTACTATTGTACAAAAGTTTTTTGGTCAGGGGATACCACTTTTAAAGTGGTTTACCTGTTTTCCCCAGTAAGCGCCAGAAAAGCCAACTGAAGCTAAAAAACTAAGTTTCGATGGTTGAGGTGCCCCCCCTCCCACACCCCCCTGAAATCAGGGCAAAACAATGTCCGCGGGCCTAAAGCGCCTGTATTGGGCGGCGGGCGAATTAAAACTATAGTGAACGGTGCTGCGCTAGATGTTGTGCTGAAAAGACACCAGACTTCTGCTGCAGCCCTGTATTCTCTTCACTCCAATTTGCCCCAATAAATGATCCAGCAAATATTGCCTTTGTGTAGAATTTATCATATAAACAGAATAAAAAATCAGATGAGTAATCTCTGCATCCGCTGACGCGTTTCTGGCTCAAACAGAGCCCCTTAATCACTAGCTGTGATCAAGGGCTCTGTACGAGACAGAAATGCGTCAGCGGACGCAGAGATTACTCATCTGAGTTTTTATTCTGTTTATATGATAAATTCTACACAAAGGCAATATTAGCTGGATCATTTTTTTTTTTTTTTAATTGACAATTTTTATTAATTTTTTTCAATTATAATGGATGAGAAAACAAGTAAAACAAAGATGCAAATTGACACCTGACAGATCTAGTACACGCATAAATCAGGTATGAATCAGGCATTGAACATATTCAATCAAACCCAACATTGAGGCTGTGAATTAGACAAGGCTCACACGACTACTCATTAAGCCATAAGTCAAAGACTCCAGCCTCATCAATAATAAACATCACAGAACATATAGATGTAGGACATGACACAAAGGGGGAAGGGGGAATGGTGGAGGGGAGGGAAGGGTTCTAATCAAGATGGTCCCACAAGCTGGTGCAGGTCCCATGCGGACCAGATTTTGTCAAAAGAATCCATTTTGTCATGGAGCAGGGCAGTTAGAAACTCCATTCGCCGTGTTTCTGTGAGCCTCTGACAGAGATCCCCTCTACTCGGTGGCGTGGTCTGCCTCCATCTGCCTGAAATTAGGCACCTGGCCCCAGTGAGGATATGTAACATAAGTTTGGAATCCTGTTTAGATAGACCCTTGACCGGTCCATTCAATAAGTAAGTAAGAGGGTCCAATGGGATCCTTACCCCCAGAACCTCAGCTATAAGCTCCCTGACCTGTGACCAAAAGGGTTGGATAATCGGGCAATCCCAGAAGATATGTGGTAGTGTACCCACTGAGGAGCAACATCGCCAGCATACCGATGGGAGCTGGGGGTTCCATTTATGCAGGACCTCCGGTGTATGGTACCAAAAAAATAGTATTTTGTATAGATTTTCTTTATGCTGTATACATACTGAGGATTTCGCCGCTGCATTCCAGATCACTTGCCATGAGGAGAGGGGTATTTCTCTACCTAAGTAGCTTTCCCATTTGGCCATGTATTTGTGTTTGGGGGGTTTCAGCAGAGGGCGGGTCTGAGAGAATGGGGTAGATCGTGGAAATGAGACCCTTAGTATTGTGACCCGCTTCACATAGCTGTTCGAATGAGGTCGGGATCGAGAGAGTAGATGTGCCAAACATGGAGGACATGAGGTGAGTTATCTGGAGGTAATGAAATCGGGATCTCTCAGGGAGATTATAGTCCCTCTGAAGGGTGTCAAACGGAATCAGCCTCCTGTCTCCGGCCCTAGCAACATCCACAAACCGGAATAACTCATGCCCCAGCCACGGTCTTGCCACAAATCCAGATGAGCCAGCAGGGAACAGGGGTGTGCACAGAAAGGAGGCCATAGGCGATGCCCTGGAGGCCAACTGAAATCTGCTCCTGCACTGATTCCATATCTGCTGCGTAAACTTGATTGGGCCCAACAGGTATCCCAGTGAGGGGAGAGGCTTCGAATGCCATAGAAGTGCATTGGGGTGGGTGGGTGCAAGCCACAGCTTTTCTATCTCCATCCACTTGGTATATGCTCGGAAGGATGACCAAGCTGGGATACAACGCAAGTGGGTGGCCCAATAGTAGTTGAGGATATTAGGAACCGCCAGTCCCCCACGCCGCCTACTAGCCATCATAACACTCTTGGCCACCCTATGCCTGCCCTGGGCCCATATGAATCTTAGGATAGCTGCGAGCGTAGCTCACTCAGCGGGACCATCACCGGGAGAGTCTCGAATAGGTAGAGGCGTTTTGGTAAAATGGACATTTTAACTGAGTTTATTCTACCCAGAAGGGAGAGGGGAAGACGGTGTCACTTAGAGAATGTATCTTTCAGTTCTTTAAAGAGGGGAGGGAAATTAGCGCTATAGAGGGAGGAGTATTGGTCTGTTATCCGGATGCCCAGATATTTGAGCAAATTGGAGTGAAGAGAATACAGAAGGGGCCAGGGAAGCCTCACCACAGAAGCGCCCCGGGGTCGGTAAGGCGAGTATACAGAGTTCTCTATTCTTGCATATATTGCGGATGTCAAATCGGTAGGCTCTGACTGTTGTGACGCCCAACAGATTTATTTGGAGACTATCTGGTTGAGGAATGACTATAATAGGCCATAGAAGAAAAAAAGCTGGTTGTTTATGCTGCCCTATATGAGAGCAGGATGTGATGAAGGAAGAGAAGCTGAGCTCTATGATATATAGGGTTATATGATATATCACAGAGCTATATAGATATATCTATCATATAACCCTATATATCCCAGAGCTCAGCTCCTCTCCTCTATCATATAACCCTATATATCCCAGAGCTCAGCTCCTCTCCACTATCATATAACCCTATATATCACAGAGCTCAGCTTCTCCCCTCTATCCTATAACCCTATATATCCCAGATCTTAGCTTCTCTCCCTCTGTCACATCCTGCTCTCAGATAGGGCAGCATAAACCACCTGACCGATTTGCTTTAAACAATTGAGATAGTCTGAGAGGGGACTGTATATATATATATATATATATGTGTGTATATATGTATATGTGTGTGTGTATATATATATATATATATATATATATATATATATATATAATATATATATATATATATATATACACATACATACATAGGCTCTGTGTGTACCTACACTGCAGCGGTATTTTTGCTAAGTAATAATTGATTCTCCTTTTTGTCCTTGCAGATCCTCACTGCCCTGGATCGCGATTCCTATTGCCGGAAACACAAGCTGCGGCAGAAGCTGGAACAAGTTATTAACATGGTTTCCAGTAATAGCTGAATCATGTGAAACTCCCCTCTCTGTCCCTTCTAATCCCTCAACCTTAACTCCCCAGGACCCCAAGATGAATCAGAAACTGATAGGTAGGGGCCCGATTGGAGGCCAGCATTACCGCAAGGTGACTTGGAGGGGGTGACGGGCAAATGTGCAAAGCTATGGCACTGCCGCAGAGACTCAACAAGAGCCACCGATGGGACCTGTGTGACCAGCGCCTGAATCCTTTACCCAGGATAAGAGCAGATCTTCACCAGCCATGGCACAGCGCGTCCCATGGCATGCCCATTCCTCATCTTTTCTTCTATGTCCGTGTGACAAGGTGCCCGTCTTTCAGTGCCTTGTGCTTGGGAGAGCAGCGCAGCGTGACTGCACACCCCTCGAATACGATTTGCTGACCACTGGGCGGTGCGGGTGTGACAACGTTTTAAACTCTGCAAACTCTTTGAAGGGACTGCGTCCTCGCCTACCACCGCCCCTCTCGTCCCTAGACTGCCTGGACTCCCTCGCCAATCAGGAGCGTATACACAGTGAGGACATTCTTGATTTGGTAAAGTGAAGCCATATGACTCAGAGGGACACCTGCCCCTTCCTCCCCTTCTCCCCTGTGTTTGTGACGATCCACTAATAATCTCAGTGCACTATTGTACCCCCCCCAGGTTATTGCTGCTCCTCGGGTGTGTTTTCAGTGCATCCTCCTCCCACCCCCAGATGTGGGTGGAGGGGAGGTGGAGCGACTACAGATCTGTGACGTGAACCGAGGGGATCCCGAGATTAGGTTTCATAGGTAGGAGGGACCCCGTTATGTTAATTAGTTTTTGTGCCATGCGATATCGGTGCTGTTTTGTTTGCAGGTGGATGTGAGCGGGCGTGCGTCCCCCCCCCCCCCCCTCCCCATCTCACTCTCCTCCTCCTTCCTTTATCCTTATGTCCTGTGGAAAGACTGGAAAACACGTCGTGTAGGGTTATGGAGATGGTATGGCACCATGCAATAGACTTTTACCCTAATTTTTTTTAAAACCCTTCAGTTTCCAGGAGCACAGAGTATCCTTCCCCCTCTCATTTTGTGTTGTGTATAGCTGTATCGGGGCACGCCGGGTTATCCATGGGTGAAGTGTCCATTCCAGGCTCTGGTATCTAGACCTTGGGTTTTGTTTTTTTAATATTTAATTTAATTTATTTAATTTATTCCTGTCTTCTCCTCCGCTGCCGAGTGTGAGCAGTGTTTTATATCGAAACCGTCCTAGGTGGAGAGGTGCGAGTGATTGTGTGGCATTGTGATTGCGTACGTTTCCTTTCCTCGGGGGTATAACTAACCTTCATGGAGGTGACCCCCTCTTCCCGCTCTGTAATACTCCTTTAACCCCCCCCGCGCCCTCTGTAATACTCCTTTAACCCCCCCCTCGCCCTCTGTAATACTCCTTTAACCCCCCCCCTCGCCCTCTGTAATACTCCATTAACCCCCCCCACCCCGACATCCTGACCCGCAATGCCCCATGGTGTGAGGTGTTACATGGTAGAGTGCTGTCACTGCCATGAGCTCGTCTTATATGTGATCCCTTCCCCTCCCCCAAAAAAACAAACCCTGGCATGGGGGTCAGTCAGGAACACTGCTGCCAACCGATTGCTTGCATCACCCCGGACGCTCCTCACCTTTTAAGTTATTTTATTGGGGACACAAACCAAAGCATATACTAGAAAGCAATAAACCACACTGGCATCTCATTGCTTCTTAGTCGCCCCATTTTTGACAGCCGCTTACCTACCCATCTTACTGCCCACTAAGACCCGTATATGTGTCTAGGGTAGCTCCTCCTGGCATACTCCCCGCTCCCATGCTAACTGCTTGATTCCCTGCCACGTATGATACCAGGCTGCTACATCCCTGGCATGGCTGTGCGGCTTCCACATCTTTCTGTTGCCCGTCTTTGGCTGCGTCCATCCATAGGCCGGGTACCTGAATGCCCTCTGCCCCCCAGGTGATGGGTATGTGACTGCCAATGTTCTTTGTTGCCAAACTGGAAACATTCCATAGTCGTGTCGGTGTATGTATATGTGTGTGTATGTATGTATGTGTGTGTGTATGTGTGCACCTATCTGACGATACCTCACACGTGCAGGGTCCCCACAGTGTGACAGTGTGTAACTCCGAAGAAGCATATATACACATATATATATTGTGTAACTCGGTGCCACTGTCCTGTATCCCCCCCCCACCACCACTCCCGCCCTCCTCCCTCCTCATCCAACATAACCCCTTCACTATCCGCACCATTTCTGCTGGAAGGACTGGTGACCTGTTGAGATGTGTTCTCGTCCAGCATCCAAGGGGTTCAAATCTCCACCACAAATGAAGGGATTTAGGTGCCTTAGTAACATACTCCACCCCCATGGGATCTGATACAGAGGTGACACCATGACACGTGCAGGGTCCACAGTATTTATCAGCACTTTATGTCTACGGTGGCAGCGGATCCGATACTGTGAGCATGGCGGTTTTTATTTAATGATGGATTTTGTTTCCTTTTTTTTTTTTGTTTATTTTTTTGTTTTTTCAAAATAAATGATTTCAAACTGTTTCCTGATCTGTTGTTATCTGTTCTCTACAATCCCTAGAATCTCCATGTTCCTGTGAACTGGTATGGCGGTGGCGGTATTATAGTAGTTATATTCTTGTACATAGAGGGCAGGATTATAGTAGTTATATTCTTGTACATAGGAGCAGTATTATAGTAGTTATATTCTGGTACATAGAGCAGTATTATACTAGTTATATTCTTGTATATAGGAGCAGTATTATAGTAGTTATATTCTTGTACATAGGGGGCAGTATTATAGTAGTTATATTCTTGTACATAGGAGCAGTATTATAGTAGTTATATTCTTGTACATAGGGGGCAGTATTATAGTAGTTATATTCTTGTACATAGGAGCAGTATTATAGTAGTTATATTCTGGTACATAGGAGCAGTATTATAGTAGTTATATTCTTGTATATAGGAGCAGTATTATAGTAGTTATATTCTTGTATATAGGAGCAGTATTATAGTAGTTATATTCTTGTACATAGGGGGCAGTATTATAGTAGTTATATTCTTGTACATAGGGGGCAGTATTATAGTAGTTATATTCTTGTACATAGGAGCAGTATTATAGTAGTTATATTCTTGTACATAGGAGCAGTATTATACTAGTTATATTCTTGTATATAGGTGGTGGTATTATACTACAGGCAGTCCCCGACTTACATCGTTCCAACTTACATACGTCCCCTAGTTACAAACGGAGACTTATGGGGCGTGGCTGACATTCAACACTTGAGTCACGCCCCATGATAACCAAGTGCCAGCAGGCCACAGCTGCACATGAGATACAGAACGTTAGGTGAAATCTTCTAAAAAAGGGCACAGACAGCAAAACAAATGTAAAAACTGTTCCCTGCACTATCCAAAACTTAAAAATACATTTAATAAATCTACCTGTTCCAACTTACATACAATTTCAACTTAAGAACAAACCTACAGTCCCTATCCTGTTTGTAACCCGGGGACCACCTGTAGTTATATTCCTGTACATAGGTGGCAATATTATAGTAAAGTCTTATATATAGGTGGCGCTATTATAGTAGTTATAGTCTTGTACATAGGTGGCGGTATTATAGTAGATATATTCTTGTACGTAGGAGCAGTATTATAGTACTTATATTCTTGTACATAGGAGGCAGTATTATAGTAGATATATTCTTGTACATAGGAGGCAGTATTATAGTAGTTATATTCTGGTACATAGGAGCAGTATTATATTAGTTATATCATTGTACATAGAGAGCAGTATTATAGTAGTTATATTCTTGTACATAGAGAGCAGTATTATAGTAGTTATATTCTTGTACATAGGAGCAGTATTATAGTACTTCTATTCTTGTACATAGAGAGCAGTATTATAGTAGTTATATTCTTGTACATAGGAGCAGTATTATAGTACTTCTATTCTTGTACATAGGAGCAGTATTATAGTAGTTATATTCCTGTACATAGGTGGCAATATTATAGTAAAGTCTTATATATAGGTGGCGGTATTATAGTAGTTATAGTCTTGTACATAGGTGGCAGTATTATAGTAGTTATATTCTTGTACATAGGTGATGGTATTATAGTAGATATATTCTTGTATGTAGGAGTACACAGCGGGGCAGTATTATTGTACTTATATTCTTGTACATAGTGGGGCAGTATTATAGTAGTTCTAGTCTTGTATATAGGTGGCGGAGTTATAGTCTTGTACATAAGTGGCAGTATTATAGTAGTTATATTCTTGTACATAGGGGGCAGTATTATAGTAGTTATATATATTTGTACAAGGGGCAGTATTATAGTAGTTATATTCTTGTACAAGGGGGCAGTATTATAGTATTACATTCTTGTACATAGGGGCAGTATTATAGTAGTTATATTCTTGTACATAGGGGGCAGTATTATAGTAGTTATATTCTTGTACATAGGGGGCAGTATTATAGTAGTTATATTCTTGTACATAGGGTACAGTATTATAGTAGTTATATTCTTGTACATAGGGGCAGTATTATAGTAGTTATATTCTTGTACATAGGGGCAGTATTATAGTAGTTATATTCTTGTACATAGGGGGCAGTGTTATAGTAGTTATATTCTTGTACATAGGAGGCAGTGTTATAGTAGTTATATTCTTACACATAGGAGGCAGTATTATAGTATAACACTAAAGTGCCTGGGTGGGAACACCCTGTTATGTATCTACATCAGTTTTTGGAGCAAAGTGTTATCGCAAGTGGCAAAAATATGCAACAATTTGTACCACACTCGCCAAATGTAAAAAAAAAAAAAAAAAGACAACAGCCTGCTGACATTTGCAGGTATTTATCCATAATCCCTTGTTTTAGAGACATGTCTGTAGAGTTGCCCTTGTTGTAACCTTTAACTCTCATCTGCCTGTAGGTGGACTTGTTGCTGCCAGTCATTATAATACAGGTTATCCTTTAGCTATGACATGGACATTGTGCCTACACATTAAGCAACAGACAGGTATGTTTTAAAGGGATTTTTCATAGAAGCCTAAACTAAATCATTAGAGTTTAGAATATTATCAATACTTCCTGCTCCCAAGACAGTGATCATTGTACCCATTACAGATTTCTTCATGGGAAAGGTGAGTGATAACCAATGTGGACACCTCTACCATGCAGATTACTGAATGGCACTACATGGGTGCAGATTGCAGTACCTCGCCAATTTAGTCATATTCTGCCCTCCTAGATATATATGTGCCCTCATAGTGCCAAGCAGAGTCCATAAAATACTATTTTTATCACCACCCAGAGACAAACCGTGACTATGTGTCTAAATAGTACTAATACTATATGAGACTATTTGGTTGTAGAGTGCAAATACTTCACCAGTGTGTTAACAAAGTACTCTGATAATGCCATATTGTGCTCTTCTACTCACATTTTGCCAACAAGTGCCCATACGAATACTATACTTTGACCACCCAAAGTCAAGCATTAACCATAGTGTTCAAAGAGCACTTTACTATATGGCACTACATTGGCAAAGAATGCACTGGTGAGACTCTTTGCATCACACAGCAGCGTAGAGAAAAGATTACTCTATTTTCCTTTCATGGGCTGCTCATGCTTTAGTCATTTTGTCATTACCTACTATTTGTAATGAGACTACATAGAGCACAGGTGTCAAACTGCGGCCCTCCAGCTATTGGGAACCTACAACTCCCATCATGCCCACTGTTATAGATTATACAAATGCATGTTGGGAGTTGTAGTTTCCCAACAGCTGAAGGGCCGCAGTTTGACACCCCTGACATAGAGAGATGCAGTAGCTGCAGTAATGTGAGATTAGTCTGCCCTGCCATTCAGGAGACTAATGTGACAGCTAGAGAAGGACAATATTTTGTATGTAATTTTTAATTGCATAGGACTGCCTATGAATAAATAAAACCAATGGCAAACAAAAAATAGTAACAGCCTCTTTATCATGGAAATTATTGAGCAGTTGTCATATATATGAATGGTATAAGGCTGTTGTCTAAGGTGCTGTTCTCAAAGGGGTAATGCTCCTCCTTACAAAAAGGTACCATGCAGGTTTTTGGAGACTGCAAGCCAAGAATGCTCCACCAAAATTAAAATGTTCACGTAATCTCAAGGGAAGGGAACCCAGACTCAAGTGCCCTTATTGCAAGTAGTATTCAGTCACATCTTACCTACTGCTGTGCTGTAAGAGTATATGTACACCCCCTGTAGCCAAACGTACACACACCCTCCCAGTCACTCCATTCCACTAGGCGTGAATTGTGCTGATGTTGTTCTATGGACGCCAAAGCAAATCTGGTATCACTGAAATCATACTAACCCGCAAAATAAAGATAACACGTCACATTTGCCGCACAGTGGACATAAAGAGGAAACCCAAAAACTAATGGAGTAACTTTTTTTCCTTTTAAACCCTTTGGCTGATGGAGGGGGGCCCCTAATAGAAATAAATAATTCATTTCAGGGTTTTACATTTCGTAATATATTTTTTTTAAGGGGGGTACAGTGGTAAAAAAATTTTTTCTTTGGGTACAGTGTGTACTAGTTCATTTTAGGAATGCAGTGGTATTATATTTTTTTTGGGAAATTCCCGGTGTAATAAATTTAAAATTTCGGGGGTTTTACAGTGTATAACACTTTTAAAAGGGCTCATATGAAATAGGGAAATTTTCCCCACTGCTTAATTGCGCGCGCCAAAACGCCGCGTATAAAAGCACAAATCCCGGGGCCAAAATTTGCGTGCCCGCAATTACTGTAACCCATAGCTCCTTAGGGGACTATGGATTAACCCCTCCCCCCCCCTTTCCCCCCCACCCCGCGCAAAAAAAATGTGATCGAAATTGTACGCGGGAAATCAGTCACATCCCAATTTAACTCCCCGGCGTTACAGGCACAAGAAATGCAGGGTCATGGGCCTGGGGGCGGGATCAGCGCAACCCCCCCAAATCCCCGGGCGTATAAAACACTATTACGTGTAAAAACCCTTTAAAGATTTTTTCATGGGGTGCAGTATGTATCAATTAATATAAGGAGTAAAGTGTAATATAGTTTATTTTAGGGGTTGCAGTATGAAATATACTTTTTAAAGGGTTTTCACAGTATGGATATATTTTTTCCAGGGGAAACCCGGTTTTAACTTAATTTTATTGGGTAGAGTCTGTAATAGTTAATTTTTGGAGGTAAAGTGTTATAATTTTAGGAATTAAGTGTTACAGTAATTTCAGAGGGTACAGCATCTAACATACTTAATATCCAGGGGTACAGTGTGTAATATAGTTTATTTCAGGGGATATGATTTGGTGTTTTAATGTTCCACTTTTATTTCCTCTTTTTGTGGTGTAAATCCATATTTAAATAGGGTTCTCAACTGTATTACATTAAACTTTGTAATTTAAACTTGATAAAAAGTATTTACCTGTCCTGCTGTGTAGAAACAGGCAAAGGGCCCTGTCCTCCTTTCCCCCCTTCTTCCTGCAAACCATGTGACTTTTTATTAAATCACAGGGCCTCAATAACATTACTTTAACTCCCAGGGGGTTGTGTTTTGAACCCGGGCTCAGCTCGGGAAACCCCTCTGAAGGGTGTGACCTGACCCAAAAAAGGACCCTGGCTAAAATTCACTCTTTCACCTGTAGTTTGAAAGTCAATAGAAGAAATAACTTTAGAAAATTTAAAAAGGGTGGGGAAACTTTTTATTTTTGGGTCCTCTGCAAATTTGCTTACAATAAGGGAAAGGCAAGGACAGCATTCAGACCCTGGATTTTTGTCCCATTTGCTGCATGAAAATAAAGCCCTGCATTCGGGAAAATGGGAAAATAATGCATCCTTTTCATCACCCTTATCACGACACAGGTTACAGAGCGGGGGGAAAAAACTCACTAAGGGGAAAGCCAAGACCCAAGCATTAGAAAATTTGGTTGGGGGAAATTTCCCTAAAATTGCAATGCAGCCCTGGGAGTTGTGGGAAAAATTTTTGGAAATCTACTGAATCCCCCAAAAAGATTTTTGTACTTACCGTAAAATTCCTTTCTTCCCCTCCAAATTTTTTGGGGGGCAAAAGCACCCCTTTGGGTATAGGCCGTTGCCCTCGGAGGCGGACCAAACACGTCGGGCCCGCCCCGGTGGACTATATCCCTCCTGCTGATGCCAGGCTGATCAATTGGTACAAAAGCCGTGGGCCCAAAAGGGGAAAGGGAAAAAAGACAAAAAACCGACCGGCTAAAAAAAAAAGACCCGCGGGTGGGCCTGTGGCCCCCCAAAAATTGGACGAGAAAGGAAATTTTTCGGGAAGTTCAAAAAACCCTTTTTCTCGCCAATCATTCATTGGGGGGACACAGCACCTTGGGATGTACATTATCTGTCCCAGAGGGTGGGAAAAACACAGCCCAGGTGAAAAAAGACTTCCAGATACGGTAATGGATCCGGGCGGACTGCGGTTTGCGCGCCCGAATCATGGTCTGGATAACCGCCTGTGACAGACCGAGATTTCAATATCGCGGTTTCAACAGCCATGCCGTCAAACGCAGCTGCTGTAAAGTGGGGTGCAACAGGGGACCCTGTGAGAGAAGATCTGGACGCGACGGGAGGGGCCAAGGAGCATCTGCCAGCAGGGCGACAAGATCCGCGTACCATGACCTGCGAGGCCAGTCCGGGGCGATGAGGATAGCGGGTACCCTCTCAGACTTGAGGCGCTTGAGCACCCGAGGAAGGAGAGGCCAAGGAGGAAACAGATAGACTAGAGTGAACTGCCTCCAAGGCAGGACTAACATCTGCTGCTAGGGCCAGGGGATCCCTGGCTCTGGACACGTAGTTCGGTAGCTGGTGATTCAGACGGGACGCAAATAGGTCGACGTCTGGCGTCCCCCATTTCCGGCAAATGTGGTGAAAAAACTTCTGGAAGAAGCGCCCACTCTCCGGGGTCGATTGTCGTCCGACTGAGGTGGTCGGCCAACCAGTTTTCTACCCCTGGGATGAAAACTGCCGATAACGCCGGAACCGATTGTTCTGCCCAGCGAAGAATCCTTGCGGTTTCCTTAAAAACCGCCTGACTTCTGGTGCCGCCCTGATGATTTAGATAGGCGACTGCCGTGGCCTCGTCGGACTGAATCCGAACTGGGGGCCCCCGAATCATCGAGGCCCAATGCAGGAGTGCCAGAAAAATGGCCCGGAGCTCCAGAACATTGCTCTGGAGACCGGATTCGCTGAGAGTCCAGCGGCCCTGAGACGTCCAGAAGCCGAAGACAGCGCCCCACCCTGATGCACTGGCATCCGTGGTGATGACCAGCCACTGCGGGGGCAGGAACGACTTCCCCTGATGCAACCCATGCAATCAAGCCCAGGTCGGCCCGCTCCCGGGATGGCAGCCGAACCATTGTGTCCAGGGTCATGGGGGACCCGTCCCACCTGGCTAGGATCGCCCGCTGCAGAGGGCGAGAGTGAAACTGCGCAAAGGCCACCGCCTCGAACGCAGCCACCATCCTGCCGAGCACCCGTATGCAAGTGCGAAGTGTATATTGGGTGCGACGCCCTTGGGCGTTCCGCGAGACCGCCAAGATGACGCTGGTCTGGCCGAGGAATGCCCTGCTGTAGAGGAGCGGGGGACCGTCCCTGCGGCCGGCCTGTATGTAAAGGTACGAAAGGACTGAACCCGGGCGTGCTTCCTAAGTGAATGCCGCCGGGCCGGCCGACTCTGAGGGAGGAGCGTGCTACGACCCCCTGTGGCTTCTGAAATTAATTCATCCAGATGTTTGCCAAAGAGTTTACCGCCAGAAATCGGAAGCGCCACCAATAACTTCTTGGAGGCTGCATCCGCAGACCAAGACTTCAACCACAGGGAACGGCGTACGGCCACCATCTTGGCCGACGCTTTAGCCACTAAGCGGGCTGACTCAAGCAAAGTGTCACACAGGAACTTCGATGCACCCGACAGCTGGGAAGCGAGACTTAACAACTCCTCCCTGGAGGCTCCAGCTGACAGACCCTGCTGCAGTTATTTCACCCAGACCATACAGGCCTTACTGACCTGCATGAAGATGAAAACGCAGGTCGCAGCGTTGCCCCGGCTGCCTCAAAGGCGGACTGACAAAAACCATCAAAACGCCTGTCAGTGCCGTCACTAAGGACTGCCGCGTCCGAGACCGGGATGGCCGTAGATTTTGAGAGCCGAGAGACTGGGGTGTCCACCGATGGGACCCCCGACCACTTTGCCACTGATTCCTCTGGAAAAGGACAAAGCGCATTAAGCCGCCTTCTAGGAAACAAATGCCTGTCAGGATGTTTCCATTCCCTGGCAACCAGCTCCTCAAACTCCGGGTGTGTAGGGAAAACCAACCGCTGCCGCCTGCTGCGCTTAAAGGGAGTCTCTGACTGCCTGTATCCAGGCCTGGCGCTGCTGCTGCATCATCATCTCTGTCTGGCTCAGAGTCAGAATCAGAAGAGTCCCCACTTGAAGCAACCGAGTCCCGTCTTGGAGCGTCCATCTCCGACCACTGACCATCAGGAGAGAGCTCAGGTGTGAGCGAAGGAGAGCGAGATCTAACCCTCTTACGCAAGCTATCCGTACGGGCTGCGCCGGGTGCTGGACCCTTGGAGGTGCTGGGCTGGGCAGCGAGCAGCGATGGCATGCTCTCTATGGACGAAACCATAACCTAGGACAGTCTGGACAGGTCGCCCACAGCTAGTGAGAGAGCCTTGGCCCTTTCCGGGGCTGCCGACTCCTGACAGGCGGGGTCGGACCCCGCAGCGGTCGGCTGAGGAGCAGCGCAAATGGTACAAAGGGCACTGGACTGGCAACAAGTGAATTTCTTGTGGCAACGGGCACAGGTGAAATAAGTCGCCACTGCTTTAGACGTGCAGGGCTTTAACCCCTCATTCTTGGACAGGGACATGGCTGCAGGGGGAGTGCGGCAGGGATAGGTGGCCTAGCACAGGCCAACTTACCAACCCAAGATGCTGTGTCCTCCTCTGGTAGTCAGGAGATGCAGCAAACGCCAGAACGGCGAACGCTGGAAAAATGGCATCAGGCTCCACTCCCCCCCCCCCCAACCCCTCCCCCCGCACAGGCCCGGGCTGCTGGTGGTTTGGGGGCGGCCCAAGCCCAGGAAAGGCCGCGGCCTAGGCCTCCAGAAGCCGTGGCCTAAATTTGAAGCCGCGGCCCGTCAACGAACGTGGGTGAGTAGCACCCGCAGCCCCTGGGAGTCCTACCATGCCCCCCCTCCCCTCATCAGGGTACCCCCAGGGTGCGGCACCGCAGCGAAAACGCCGCGGCACCGCGAGGGTGCCCATGGGGAGAGTGGGGAAGCCGGGGGAAGTAAGAGGTGGAGCGGGCCCACGGGGACCCTCCCATGGACCCCCTAACCCGTCTCGCACCCAGCTGCCCTGTGCCGCTGCGTCACGCAAAACGCACCCCCAAGACAGCGGTCGGATCCAAGGAACCCACCGCCAACCAAAACAGGGCAGACCTGGGGAGGTGCAACAGGGTGCAAGCCCTCCGGGAGCACCCTGCTACCCAGTGTCTACGATGGCCGGGGACTGCTGCCAAAAGAAAAAAAAAACCCGACGACCTCCAAACGGAGGAAGTCGGGGTACTTGCCTATCCGACGTCTTCGGGCGTCGCGGCATCACTCCTTCGGTTACCATAACACACAATGGTGAGGTACGGGAATCCATGAAATAAACGCGGAGGCGGCAGGTGGGGACGGGTGAGCGGCGAAAAGGAAGGCCAGCCAGCTCTCGGGGGGACAGCGTCACGGTACCACTATGCCTTGACGTCCCCCCTGATAAGTGAGAGCCAGGGGCTTGACCACCATCCTGCAGGTGAGAGCCGATGCTCTATCACCTTGCACCAGGTGAGAGCCAAGCTCCATCACCTTACCTAAAAAGCAAAGAAAAATAACAAAACTCTGCAGCGTTGCAGAGCAGCGTCTGCCTCCTACAGACACTAGGCTGAAAAACTGATCAGCCTGGCATCAGCAGGAGGGATATAGTCCACCGGGGCGGGCCCCACGCGTTTGGTCTGCCTAGTGTCCGCCTCCGAGGGCAACGGCCTATACCCAAGGTGCTGTGTCCCCCGATGAATGATTGGCGAGAAATATATATTATGCTATTTATAGTGTTTTATGAAATCTTTATAATCCCGGATAACCCCTTTAAGGGAATAGTGATGGGGGGGGCAAGTAAAGTAAAATTTGCAGCATGCTATTTTCTTCTTGGAGAAGAGGGGGGGGGGGGGGGTTGTCCCATTCCAGCCCAGCCCTAGAAGAGTTGGTTGACTCAATGACTGCAAGGTGCGCAGGTCCTGTGGCTACAAAACAGGCCCCCATTATCCCGTCCCGTTGTCGTGCTTAACAGTAGATGTGATATGTAACTTCAACAGCGAAGGGCAGACATCGCCAGCAAGAATTTGTCACATAGACTGGGTCAAGGCCTTGTTCAGTTTGAAACGTATGTTAATGTTTCTGTTAAAAATAATGAATGAAACAGACACTGTGATAGAAAAATGATGGGGCCCATTGTAGTCAGTGGGGTCGGTCAGGCACAGTTGATGTCTGGTTCCACCTCTGCGACAAATGCTCTGAATTTGCTGACATCAGCAGCAGATCCCACCGGCCATGTCCATCCTAGATGACATATAGGACAGGCATTTGGAGGAAAACTAATGTATGGTCAGTCCGTCTGCGCAAAACCCTCACTCAGGGTCACCTGGGGCTACTCAGTCATGAAGAGTTTCCAGTGCAATGTCTTCCAGATTACACCATGGTGAAGACATTACGCACACTATCAATAAGTTGTCTGGCTGATGACAGTATATAAACTGACGAGGCATTCCTGAGTGCAGGGCTGAAGCTGGATTATGTTATCAGAGGAGCAGACGCTCCAGATACACATTCCAGTAACGTCTCCTCTCCCAGTATCCATCACCAGTATTCCCAGCTGCAAGGCCTGATTTATGCCCGTCTGCTGGAACACTAGCATAGGAAAAAGCTGTGAATGTGAGTATTGCTGAGTTGAGCTCGCACAGTGACAGCGATGACATAGTGACTGTGTGCAGACATGTCAATCTCCCACCAGTACTACTTCTACTGATGCTCCCCAGATGTGTCCTGCAGCCTTCTTTCTGGCAAGCACAAGTTTTCCCCCACCTCTGGCCTTTAAAGGGACCATGTTATCAGAAAATTACCTACTTATGTTTTTACCAGTCACAATAGGAGATGTCACAGCTCGCCCTCCCTGCACATGGACTTCTTCCCAGGTCACAGAGCCTAGAAAACTCTCCTATAGAAGTCAATGGGTCTGCTCCTGTTCACAGGCTCCTATGTCCATTTAGCTACTGTAAAGCATCTCTCTAAATGCTGTTAAAACCGCATGAATACTATCCCCTATATATATAACGGCGAAGAAGGAAAGAATTTGTATCCGTATTTGGCTTTATTTATTGTAAAAAACATTGGTGATAGATTCCCTTAAGTTATGTTACCATTTCACTGCCATGCCCTGCACACCATTTTAATCCTAATATGTCATACAGAACCCACAAAAAGTCAAGCAGGGCCCATAGGATACACACAGGGTAGTGACCATAGCTTCCAAAGAGCACTAATGCTATCTGGGACTATGTGGGTGTAAAGTGCAGATACTTCACCAGTGTATTCACAAAATGCTCTGATAATGCCATATTGTTCTCTTCTATAGGCAAGTGTGCCCACACATTGCCAAACTGTACCCATACAAATAATATACTTTGACCACCCAAAGCCAAAGAGTGACCATAGTGTCCAAAGCACTATACTATATGGGACAACATGGCCAAAGAGTGCACTACCTCATAAAGTACCCTCATAGTGCCATATTCTGCTCTCCTAGATATATATGTGCCCTCATACTGCCAAGCAGTGGTCATATAATACTAAATTTTGGCTACAGAGTACCAAGTGTGCCCACATAAAGCCATGGAGGACCCATATGATACTATATTTAACTACACACAGCCAGTGATCATAGTGTCCAACGAGCACTATACTATATGGCCCTACATCGGTAAAGAGAGCAACACATCGCTAACGTAGTCATAAAGTACCCTCATAGTGCCAAGCAGTGCCCATATAATACTATATTTTAACCACACAGAGCCAAACAGTGACCACAGAGTTCAAAGAGCATTCTGCTGTATCGCAATACATGGGCAAAGTATAGGTCATAAAGTACCACCATAATGCCACATTGCTAGAGCCAAGTGTGCCCAAATAGTGCCCACATAGTCTCTAAACTATCTGGGATTTTTATAGGGTCTACCTTATTTTAAACAGATAATAGTGCCGTCCTTAACCCAAGTAATTAGTGCATATTTATGGCGACATGTCTGAAAATTTTTGTCGTCGCGGCAGTTTTTAGGTGTATTAAGTGCGCCAGAAAGTACAATCCCTAAAGAAGCATTTATGCTGTCTATCATACATGAAAAAACTTTGAGACTCTCGGTTCCCATATTTTGATCAAAAGATGTTTAAGCTGCCCACGACTTTCAACGTGATCTCAAAATCGGGCAGCCCTATGCTATCTTTACCTCTCAATCGAGCCAATCAGGCCTCTCACTGGGTCAACCGACCGCCATTATTCAGAGAGAAAAAATAAAAAACACCCAACCTGCAAAGCTGCCCTTCTTATGACAGCCTGTGAGAGTGGGCGGGGACAGAAACACAAAATGGAAGCACCCCTTCCTTCCCATATAGGTTAAAATCAATGTACACCAAGTATAACGTATGTTTCTGCACACAAAAACATTTCTGAAAAAAACGTATGCAAACCTGGGTGCCACTGGCAGGGCTGCGGCACACATGTAATTATACATGTACGCACACAGACCGCCGCCAGCGGCACACTACTGCAAAAATACACTACGTGGAAATCCCTAAAGAAGCATTTATGCTATCTATCATACATGAAAAAACTTTGAGACTCTCGGTTCACATATTTTGATCATAAATGCTTCTTTAGGGATTTCCACGTAGTGTATTGCCCTTTTTGCAGGAGTGTGCCGCTGGCGGCGGTCTGTGTGTGTACATGTATAATTACATGTGTGCCGCAGCCCTGGGAAGGAAGGGGTGCTTCCATTTTGGGTTTCTGTCCCCGCCCACTCTCACAGGCTGTCATAAGAAGGGCAGCTTGCAGGTTGGGTGTTTTTTATTTTTTTCTCTCTGAATAATGGAGGTCGCTTGACCCAGTGAGAGGCCAGATTGGCTCGATTGAGAGGTAAGATAGCATAGGACTGCCCGATTTTGAGATCACGTTGAAAGTTGTGGGCAGCTTAAACATCTTTTGATCAAAATATGTGAACCGAGATTCTCAAAGTTTTTTCATGTAAGAAAGTACAATCCTCTCAAAAATCTGGCCTCTGTTATACCTTGCATAGTAAACATAATGCGGCAAAAAGGCGCATTGCGCAAATTGTGGCACACACCATATCATTGGTAGTGTATGTTATGCACCTATCGAGGCGCACTGCTAACGGAGGCGCATAAAGTATCTTTACTAGTGTATTCAATGTGCCGAAAGAGGCACTTTGCGAACGGAGTCGCACCCCGTATCATTGCTTCTATATGTAATGTGCCATTTTAGGCGCATTACAAAGAGTCGTGCTGGCGTATAATGCGTCTAGTTTTGGTGTACGACAGTTCATATACATCGAGAATATAGCGTCCTAAGTGTTTTTGGTGCAAAATAGACCCAAAAAAACTGCGTTTTCGTATTGGGACATGTCGCCTTTAGTGTCTAAAGTGCTTAGTTAGTACCTAGACTCCTCAGACCTACATGGTGGTCCTCACGCTAGCCACTGTGTCCTTCATGATCCTATTCTAAACTCTACTGCAGACCTTACTTATTTTAGTAGAAGCCACCTAGTGAATTCATGAGAGAAATCCAGGAGCGGAGAGCCATGGTGACCTAGCAGATGGTGGGAGTTATCCTTTGTGCAGTACAAGGAAACACTAACTTGCACCAGATTTTTTTAAAAGTGCATGCCTCCCAGTTAGACGCATCCGACTGTGTAGACCTTAATAGAAAAACCATGCTGTAGTCTACACCGCACGGGTTTTCCACTGAAGCCGCCGGCCGTCCGGCGGATGATAGAACATGTTCTGTCTTCCGCCGGATTTCCGTATGATTCCTGTACCCCCAATGTACGGGGCCAGCTGGAATCTGACCGTGGTTTTGTGTTAAAAAAAAAAAAAAAAAAACTGTGCCAAAAAGTGCGGTGCGGCAAAGTTAAAATACCATCAGATTTTCAATAGTATTTTAACTTTGCTGTGTAGACATAGCCTAATGCCTATGTGGGAACCCCCTTTTAACAGATTCCCCAATAGAAATCAGTCTGACCTGCTCCTTGTGTGTGCCCACACTGGCATGGGGGAGACGTGGGACAGATTAAAGGGGTTGTCTCATTGAGTCAGCAGCCGCTTTCATTCATGCATCCTGTCACTTCCTGGTCAAGCTGTCTGTATTTAGCATATGAGCTCAATGTATTCAGACTTCTGCTAATTAGTCTAGATTAGATAAAAATCTAGTTCTCTGAGGTCCACAGAAGCTTCAGAGCTAAAGTAAACTGTAGTAATTAGTGTCTTTTGTCTGAAAGATCAGATAACACACAAGCTCTCAGGCTCCCTGCAGTTCTGTGCCAGGACCTGTGTGATGACATCACTCCCTGCTATCAGATAAGACAAACAGCAGGGTGGGAGAAGAAGCAAACAGGTCGGTCACTAGAGAAACCAGAAAGCCCTCAGAAGGTGATAAAATCATCAAAAAAAAAAAATGAACAAAGCAATATATTTGGAAAACGTCTTCATTTAGTGTTCCCTACAGCTAATCTTTGTAGTGAGACAACCCCTTTAAAGGGGTTTTGCCACAATCTCATTTCATACCTCCTGTATCCAGCTCTTCAGCTCTGTGGGCTCAGAAGGGGGCGTGTGTGATTTGTTTGAATTGCATATCATGTGACCCAACAGGATGACATCACCAGGCCTTTCCTCTCAGTAGTCAAAGGTCTGTTTATGTAAAGCATTGTGAGTAGCTGAGAGGTAATTTTTTGCCTCCGGGCTAAAGGGTCCTCAATTCAAATCCCTGCAGGTACTAAACCTGTGGTTTTTTTTTTTCTTTATCAACCAAACCTGATTGAGATTTCTTTTTTATTTATTTGTACTGTTTGACTAATTACTAAGGAGCACAGAGGACGGGAGTACAATGACAGCACCTGGGGTTTGAACACTCAGTAGCTGCCTGAGGGGAGAAGTGATGTCTGAGCATGTGCGACCAGGAGTGAGGAGCTCTCAGCCCTGGTCGTATCCCCTGGAGACAAGCTGTAAACAATGGATCACTAAAGGAGCAGCTAAGACAAAAATGGTGCAGAATTTTTAATAATAATTAATGGTGAAAATGTTTATTTCATTTGCAAGCTTCCCACGTCAATTTTACTTTGTGGCAAAACCCCTTTAAGGGTAGTTGGGCACAGAGCAGATTTGCTGTAGGTTTTACAACAGATCTTTTTTTCACCTTGACTCCAGTGGGAGAGGACAAAATCCTCAGAAAAGGTTTGTCTGCAGATTTTGGAGTAAATTTTGCCTTCTCCCATTGAAGTCAATGTAAAAAAAATCCATTACAGATCTGCCCTATGTGAACGTACCCTTACTAAGCACAATTCTGGCTCAACTTACACCCAAAAACAGGTGCTCGTGCCAGGTACTCAATTTAGCTCAGTGGTAAAGGGACATGTTTCGAAACACGACAACATGCTCCAAAATCTGGCACCAAAAATTGGTATAAAGTTAGATAAAGGTGTCCGATATGTCTGAGGAGGTGCACCAGAATTTATCATACAGTCACTGTGAGAGGTTTGGCACATCCTCAGCTCGCCTGCTCTAAGTTTACACTGTCTTGGCATTACACAGGATTGCTAAATCTGTCCCGGGACGTTTTTAGGGATAGACGAAACAATATGACATTCCGGAGTCGCTGTGTTAATTCATCACTGTGTACTGATCGCTCCCTAAAATTAGACTCCTATGTAAGAGGATATCATTGTCCGGAGTCTGCGGATCCCGTTATCCCAGGGCCTGATGTTATATCACACTGTCATCTGGTGGTGGGGATAGGAATTGTGAATTATAACGCTCCATGGTTTCTGTATCTCACACCAGTGAGAGCAGCGTGGCTTAAATTGGGTAAATAAGTGGTTTTGTATCTATTGACTATATCTGTGCTATATACCTTATGTAGCAGGGAGGGGGGAATTCATTCTGAATCACAGCTGCTTATAAAGCAATTATGACGTCATCACTCACGAACCGATTATGACGTCAACACTCATAAGATATAAAGAGAGGAGATCGCTTGAAAAAATATAACAAACCCTGAAGAATGGAGTCTGGTCCTTATGAAGTTGAAGATCCAGAAGGGCACGCTCTTCTCCGCACTGTACTGACACAGGGAAGAGAAGGTAAGATGAGGTCAACACCATTAGGGCAGTCATATTTTGGGTACCCCAGGAGCCCTGTACTTCCCTGTATATGTCCCATAATCCAGAATGGTTTAGTAGATTTTAGCTTTTTTATTTTCGGAATATTCTTACTATCAACCTCTTCGTGATTGGTCACCTACAGGTTTCGTCATTACCGCAGTGCCAGATTTATCTACTATTAACCTCTTCATCCTTGGTCACCTACAGGTTTCTCCATTGCCCCAGCGCCAGGTATGCCCACAGTGTCACCTGGTCTGCACCCTTCTTTACCTTCCCCATCCCTCATGTTATCCTCACCACCATCTCTGCTGACTTGTATGTTGTGTAGCTGCCCACAACCGCCAGCAGAGACCAGGACACATGGGGGATCCTTGCTAAGCTTGTTGGTAGAAGACGATGCAAAAGATACCCTATCAGAGGTCCCTGCGGCGTCAGACTCCTTACCGTCCTTTCCGATGGAAAATGAAGAACAGGCCAGCAACCGAGGAGCAGCAGGTAAGGGCAAATGAAATACAGCAAAGAGATTATAGATCTACACAGTAGGTTGCAAATATATTCCATCCCCTTTATACTTTTGCTCCTTTTTAAACAGAACAGCCACAAACTTAAATGTATTTTATGTGATGGAGCAACATAACGTGGCAAGAATTTGGGAAATCTAAAGAAAATCTGTGCTTGTCCAAATTTTTGCAAATTAAAAAAACTGAAAAGTGTGTGGTGCATATGGATTTAGCCCCGGAGTCTACTTTGTAGGACCATGTTTAGCTGCAATTACAGCTGCAGTCTGTTGGGGAAGGTCTCTACAACTTTGCACATCTAGAGGCTTGAATTAATTTTTGCCCATTCTTCTTTGCAGAATAGCTCTAGCTCAGTCAGATTGTTTGGCAACCGTTTGTGCACCAGATTCTCAATGGGATTTAGGCCTGGACTGTGACTGGGCCATATTAACACATGAATATGCTTTGGTGTAAACCCTTACATTGTAGTTTTGGCTGTATGTTCAGGGTCGTGGTCCTGCTGGAAAGTGAACGTACACCCCAGTCTCCAGTCTTTTGCAGCCTCTACCAGGTTTTTTCCAGGATTTCCTTGCATTTAGTTTCATATAAAAATGAAAAAAAGGTGAAACCAACTCACCCAGCGCTAGGAATATTTAGCTTCATCCATCTTCCCAGACTCTGCTGAAGCAAAGCCTCCCCCCAAAATGATTCTGCCCCCACCAGGCCTCATGGTTGGAATGGTGTGTTCTGTGTGATTGTTTCCTCCACACTTAATGTTTGGCATTTTGGTCTTATCTGACCACAACCCCTTCTTCCACATGCTTGCTGTGTCCACTATATAGCTTTTTGCAAACTGCAAACGGGACTTCTTATGGCTTTTAAAAATGGCTTTCTTTTTGGCAGATTTGTGGAGTTCACGAATCATAGTTGTCCTGTGAACAGGTTCTGTGAAATGTTCAGAGCTCGGGCTAATTTTTTTGAAAACCTAACCTGTAATACTCTTTGCCATAACTTTTTATTCCTGAACTTTCTGCTGTGTTCCTTGGTTTTCATGATGCGGTTTGTTCACTAATGTTCTCTAACAAACCTCTAATGCCTTTACAAAACAGTTGTAGTTATACTGAGAATAAATTACATACACATGTACTCTATTTACTAACAAGGTGACTTCTAAAGGCGATTGGTCACACTGGATCTTATTTAGGGGTATCAGAGTACAGGGGGGCTAAATACATATGCAAGGCACACTTTTCAGTTTTTTTATTTGAAATTTGGAAAAACACAAAAAATTTTTACACTCCATAAATACTTGCTACTTTGTGTTGCTAAAAATTCATTTAAAAGTGTTTTCTCGCTACAAAGATTATAGTTTAAAATGAAGGGACCAAAAACTGTAAGCATGAACGATTATTGGCGGTCGGACGAGTGGTGTCCCGCCCCAGTAGCGCGAGACGAAGATGCAGGGAATAGGTCATAACGGGAGAACACAGGGGAGGGACCCATCTTTCCCAGGATCCTGAATGTCAAATGCACATTCTAGTTAAAAAGTATGGAGAGAGAGCGGGAAGAACCTCTCCCTTCAACCAGCTCACACAGAATGAATTTTTACATTTTTACTGCGACGTATGCGGAGGAGGGTCAGGTTCACTGACTGCAATCAGAGGTGTAATAGTCTGCAGGATATATCACTGTGTGTGAGAGACAGAAAAAAAAAATCACCCATCTTTCCCATAGTCCTGAATGTCAAATGGACATTCTAGTTACAAAGTATGTAGAGAGAGCGAGAAATTTAGATATACACTATCG
Organism: Phyllomedusa bahiana; assembly: GCA_025379985.1. Taxonomy (NCBI): domain Eukaryota; kingdom Metazoa; phylum Chordata; class Amphibia; order Anura; family Hylidae; genus Phyllomedusa; species Phyllomedusa bahiana. The sequence goes on from JAODAL010003184.1 coordinate 26,041, forward strand.
AGTTACATAGAGCGTTTCAATCCCATAGACAGCTGTGAACTTCTCCCTTCCCCAGGTCACACACAATGAATCTCACGTGCACACTTTGGGGGGTGTGTGCAGAGAGTGAAGATACGCCCAGCTGGGAGGAGAAACATACCCCTCCACAACCCCCCTTCACAAGCTCTGCTTAGCAACCAGTATAAACGGCTGCCAAATTATGAAACGATAAAACCCCTTTAAGTTTGTGGCTGTAGAATTCACAAATGAGGAAAAGTGGGATATGAATACTTTTGCAACTCAATGTGTATATATTTTCTTCTTTTTGTATGGAAATTGCCATTCACTGATTACAAGCAGAGATCGGAGTTTTCTGATTTGTCCTTGTTTTCTTCTCTTTACCAGAGTTGTCTCCTTCACTTGTTCCTGGAAGAACACCGCTCATCCTGGAGGAACTTCAGCTACCTGTCCTTCCATACCAACTTGGTGAATCAGCCGACCCTGTGGTACAAGCTATGTTGGAAGCTGATTTGCCAGCAATGCCTAGAGGGGTTTTGGTTCTTCCAGTCCCACCTCACAGTAATCATAAAGCAACCATAAAGCTGTCTCCACCTGATGAAACTTTCTTAGAGGACACCATATGTGTTCCACTGTCGGTGGAGGATCCTAAATGGTGGAATTCAATAGAAAATGTGAAGCTGGATGAGGGTAACCTATTCTGGTGGCTGGAAGGATCGGACTCTGACAGTCTCAGGGAAGAGGCCAAGAAGGTTAATGGTGATGATGAAGAGCAGACTGTTGAGGACAAGGATGAAGGACTAAGTGATGAAGGACAACGTTACGGGATTAGTGAAGAAGACGAGTTCTACGACGAAGAACGGGGAGAAGAGGCCGATGATGAAGGGATAAGCGGAGACTCTGAGGATGAAAGGCTGGGCAGAGAGGCTGACAATCTATTTGTGTGGGTTCCTGATGATATTGTTGGTGTGGTACAGGAAGCTGATAATGAGCAGATGAGTGATGAAGGTTTTAGTGAAGATGATGAGATTACCGGTGAGATGAGGGCTCTAGGACCTGGTGAAGCACCCTGGTTTGTGGAGCATGGAGCTTTGCCATGGAAGGAGCTCTATGGTGAAGGATTATACAGCAATGATAATGTTGGACAATCGACTACTGCAACCAACTTCTCCGTTTTGGATTTTGCTTTCCCAGACTCTAAAGCTGTAGCCCCATTCAACACTCAAAACCGTCCTGCCACCTATGAGAGGCTCAGCACCTCCTGGCAAGTGACCAAGGCTGAAGATCCTACAGATGAAGAGCTGAAGCAAGTCTATGAAGAGTTGTGGGAAGATCTACACGTAAGGGCAACGCTGTGCCAGAAGATCATAGGTGATGGTATCTAAGCCAAGCACCTCCCACAAAAAGTGGCTAAAATTATACAATCCGCATTTTATAGATCAGTGTTTTATTACATTGTGGCTGTTAAATCCTTATGACTGGGAGTCATTTAGTAACCACGACGCTCACGTACAGATCATACATCACACTGTGCTCTTTTACCTTTACATCTTGTTTTATAGCCCAAAGCCATGTGATTTCTCCTGCTTCGCGACACCATCGGGCACCACAGAGAATATGTCCGATGTACCGCAAACAGAACCACCAAAACGGTAACAATCGGGATCACAGAACAATGGTTGCTAGGTAACACCAATGCCTCCAGATTGACAAGTCAGGGGTCACAGAACAATGGTTGCTAGGTAACACCAATGCCTCCAGATTGACAAGTCAGGGGTCACAGAACAATGGTTGCTAGGTAACACCAATGCCTCCATATTGACAAGTCGGGGGTCACAGAACAATGGTTGCTATGTAACACTAATGCCTGTAGATAGAACCTCCAGATTGACAAGTCGGGGGTCATAGAAAAATGGTTGCTAGGTAACACCAATGCCTCCATATTGACAAGTCGGGGGTCACAGAACAATGGTTGCTATGTAACACTAATGCCTGTAGATAGAACCTCCAGATTGACAAGTCGGGGGTCATAGAAAAATGGTTGCTAGGTAACACCAATGCCTCCAGATTGACAAGTCGGGGGTCACAGACCAATGGTTGCTAGGTATCACTAATGCCTGTAGGTATAACCTCCAGATTGACAAGTCGGGGGTCACAGAACAATGGTTGCTAGGTAACACTGATGACCTGCAGACAGAACCTCAAGAACAACAGTCGGGGTTCCAGAACAATGGTTGTTGGTGACCTGCACTAACACCGATGACCTGCAAGAGGTAGGTAACATTGATACGATTGGTACAGTCCCTGCAGAGGACCTTATGGGTTAACATCTCTTTCTTTGAGGCTTTTCCTCCGTTTGGTTATCACCTCTCTGATGCCCACGTTGCCCTGGAGTGTCTATGCTTGGTAACAGTCCACATGTAAGTACCATCAAGAGCGAGGTAAGTCCAGTCTATCTTTATATAACAATATGTACAGTACTGGTGCAGCCCGATCCTGGTCACTTTGCTTTTAGGAGCCTTTTTGTTTGGAGACAACCCTGAAAAACAAAGGAAATAATCATTGTGGATTATTTGTAGTGTATGAAAATGACACATACTGCTGTGAAAGGTTTCATTGTACAATGACTCATGTGACTGTCCATCCCCGAACAGCTGAATGTGTCAAAACAATATATAGGTATAAAGTATGTATGTATATATATATATATATTATATATATATATATATATATATATATATACACACACTCACACACACTAGGCCTCATGTATCAAAACTGTCTAGCAGTAAGACTCTCTTTATTGTCCATAGCAATCCGTCACCGAGTGATTGGTTTCTATGGGGCAACAAAGACATATGTGAGCGTGCTCTGGGGGTGACCTGATACAAAGCTGATACAGAGCGTCCCTCCGCTGCACCCTCGGGTAATGTTCACATTGGACAGGTTTGCTGCAAACATTTCTGTAACTGAGATTCTGTCCAATATTTGGGGTAGGGCTATTTCCGCAGCAGGATATCAGAAAGTCCCATTCAGGTCTATAAAACAGATTTTTTTAGGGGTAGAAACTATTGCCACAGATCTGCCATATGTGACTATACCAGTCCCGCCACGTGCGAGTGGACCCCTATACTGTTGCAGCCGCTGAAAGGACCCGTTCAGAACGATGGCTGCCATGCAGGATTTCATTCACGTTCCTTCTGTTTTGCAGCCCTGCAGGGAGAGACCCTCCTGCTGTGGATACAGCGAGTACCCGACAGCTGTGATACGCCTGATGATATCACTGTGCCCACAGCCTTAAAGGGTATGTCCACTTTTGCAACCAGTTGTTTTTTGATTGTTCCAAAAAAAGATAATGCAGATAATGATTAAAAACCTCTTTTGTATGCAGCAACCATGCAGAGCTGTGTGTGTCTATGGTTAGAGACTATAAACTACAGTTATGGGTTACTCTCGGTAGGTTGGGAGTGATTATATGAGTAACACATGACTGCAGGATAACACTACATGGGGCTGGTTTGTAGACTCTATCCATAGAGACACATAGCTCCACCTGGGAGCTGTATACACAATACGATAGATTTATAATCAAACATTAACATTTTTTAAATTTTTCTATGTCCTATGCATTAAAGGGGTTTTGCCGTCCTCTCTGAGGCCAGCGTGTAGTTCGTCCTGAGTTGGCGTTTTAATGGGGGGCTTCACTGATGTAGCTCTCCTCCATTAATGTCTATCAGAGTTCCAAATACACTCCTACACACTGACCTCAGGCTGGATTCCAGGAGATGGCAAAACCCCTTTCAAGCAGAGAGGCGCACCTCATTCTTGCCTCAATGTCATATTGTAAGCCATTCACATCTGAGACATTTATGGCATATCCACAGGATGAGGGTCCTATAGCTGGGCTTTCATATTTAGAACCCTGACATATTGGGAGTATAAGGGTCCCTTATTAAGGATTACAGAGAGGAGGAGACCACACGCAGGTCTGCACACTTTCCATTGTTGAAACATTGCTGTAAACTACAATGGACAAAGGGGCACACGTGGACATCCTCCTCTCTGGAGCCCTGAACAGGGGTCCGCAGAAACAGAACATCCCCCCTTCTATCAGACACCTGCGGCTATGCCAGAATCTATTATATGGGAATCCCTCTTTAAAGGGAACCTGTCATATCCTACACTATCTGATCTGTGGGCCCCATGTTATAGAGCAGGAGGAGCTGAGGACATGCTATCTGATCTGTGGCCCCATGTTATAGAGCAGGGGGAGCTGAGGACACGCTATCTGATCTGTGACCCCATGTTATAGAGCAGGAGGAGCTGAGGACACGCTATCTGATCTGTGGGCCCCATGTTATAGAGCAGGAGGAGCTGAGGACATGCTATCTGATCTGTGGGCCCCATGTTATAGAGCAGGAGGAGCTAAGGACATGCTATCTGATCTGTGGGCCCCATGTTATAGAGCAGGAGGAGCTGAGGACATGCTATCTGATCTGTGGGCCCATGTTATAGAGCAGGAGGAGCTGAGGACATGCTATCTGATCTGTGGGCCCCATGTTATAGAGCAGGAGGAGCTGAGGACATGCTATCTGATCTGCAGGCCCCATGTTATAGAGCAGGAGGAGCTGAGGACATGCTATCTGATCTGTGGGCCCCATGTTATAGAGCAGGAGGAGCTGAGGACATGCTATCTGATCTGCAGGCCCCATGTTATAGAGCAGGAGGAGCTGAGGACATGCTATCTGATCTGCAGGCCCATGTTATAGAGCAGGAGGAGCTGAGGACATGCTATCTGATCTGTGGGCCCCATGTTATAGAGCAGGAGGAGCTGAGGACATGCTATCTGATCTGCAGGCCCCATGTTATAGAGCAGGAGGAGCTGAGGACATGCTATCTGATCTGTGGCCCCATGTTATAGAGCAGGAGGAGCTGAGGACACACTATCTGATCTGTGGCCCCATGTTATAGAGCAGGAGGAGCTGAGGACATGCTATCTGATCTGTGGCCCCATGTCCTCAGCTCCTCCTGCTCTATAACATGGGGCCACAGATCAGATAGCATGTCCTCAGCTCCTCCTGCTCTATAACATGGGGCCCACAGATCAGATAGCATGTCCTCCGCTCCTCCTGCTCTATAACATGGGGCCACAGATCAGATAGCATGTCCTCAGCTCCTCCTGCTCTATAACATGGGGCCACAGATCAGATAGCATGTCCTCAGCTCCTCCTGCTCTATAACATGGGGCCACAGATCAGATAGCATGTCCTCAGCTCCTCCTGCTCTATAACATGGGGCCTGCAGATCAGATAGCATGTCCTCAGCTCCTCCTGCTCTATAACATGCTGCCCACAGATCAGATAGCATGTCCTCAGCTCCTCCTGCTCTACAACCTTCTGGCCTCAGATCAGATAGCATGTCCTCAGCTCCTCCTGCTCTATAACATGGGACCCACAGATCAGATAGCATGGCATCAGCTCCTCCTGATCTAAAACATGGGGCAGATCAGATAGCATGTCCTCAGCTCCTCCTGCTCTATAAACTGCTGCCCTCAGATCAGATAGCATGTCCTCAGCTCCTCCTGCTCTATAACATGGTGCCTGCAGATCAGATAGCATGTCCTCAGCTCCTCCTGCTCTATAACATGGTGCCTGCAGATCAGATAGCATGTCCTCAGCTCCTCCTGCTCTATAACATGGGGCTGTGGATCAGATAGCATGTCCTCAGCTCCCCCTGCTCTATAACATGAGGCCCGCAGATCAGATAGCATGTCCTCAGCTCCTCCTGCTCTATAATATGGGCCCCGCAGAGAAGATAGCATGTCCTCAGCTCCTCCTGCTCTATAATACGGGGCCTCAGATCAGATAGCATGTCCTCAGCTCCTCCTGCTCTATAACATGGGGCCCACAGATCAGATAGCATGTCCTCAGCTCCTCCTGCTCTATAACATTGGGCCCACAGATCAGATAGCATGTCCTCAGCTCCTCCTGCTCTATAACATGGGGCCTGCAGATCAGATAGCATGTCCTCAGCTCCTCCTGCTCTATAACATGGGGCTGTGGATCAGATAGCATGTTCTCAGCTCCTCCTGCTCTATAACATGGGGCCTGCAGATCAGATAGCATGTCCTCAGCTCCTCCTGCTCTATAACATGGGGCTTCTGATCAGATAGCATGTTATCCGCTCCTCCTGCTCTATAACATGGGGCCTCAGATCAGATAGCATGTCCTCAGCTCCTCCTGCTCTATAATATTGGCCCCTCAGATCAGATAGCATGTCCTCAGCTCCTCCTGCTCTATAACATGGGCCCCGCAGATCAGATAGCTTGTCCTCAGCTCCTCCTGCTATTTAACATGGGGCCCACAGATCAGATAGCATGTCCTCAGCTCCTCCTGCTCTATAACATGGAGCCTGCAGATCAGATAGCATGTCCTCAGCTCCTCCTGCTCTATAACATGGGGCCCACAGATCAGATAGCATGTCCTCAGCTCCTCCTGCTCTATAACATGGGGCCTGTGAATCAGATAGCATGTCCTCAGCTCCTCCTGCTCTATAACATGGGGCCTGTGAATCAGATAGCATGTCCTCAGCTCCTCCTGCTCTATAACATGGGGCCGTGGATCAGATAGCGCGTGCAATGTGACAGGTTTCTTTTAAAGGAGAACAAAAAGTTACAAAAGCCCTTTCAACAGAATAAGTATCTTTTGCTCCAGTTCAGACCTGACAGCGCGGTGATGTTAGCACCACATCCCATCGTGGCCGGCAGCTGCCTTAGGGCCCGTTTACACGGCAATGGACAAATACTGGTCGGTTTATCCGACCGATATTTGTCCGGTTTGTGTGTCGTCCCCACGGCCGCGGGGGAGGGGGGATTAGACGGCTTTTCTCCTCGATGAGCGGGAAAAAAACTCCCACTTCCCATTGACATGCATATATTCTGTCCAAAAACCGGACAGAAGAATGTGCATGAACAACGCTGATCGGGCGGCCCGTGGGCGGAGAACCCGTGCAGTGGGGACTGCTGCAGGGTTTTCCATAGAGCCCTGTTGTGCTCGTTTGCGGCCGGTTTTTCAGACGATCTGCAAAACCACAAGCCGTCTGAAAAACCAGCCGCAGACCCGCGCCGTGCCCTTATTGTCTCTAGCCCCGGCAATGTTGCAGTCAGGTTGCCCCACAATGTTTGCCGTTATCTCGTTGTCACAGCCGCACTGTGTCTTGTGACACTACAGCCATCAGCAGCGAGTGTAGTGCTGCCCTGCACCTTCTCTATGATAGGAACAGCAGCTAATGAGTCTGGTAGTCAAGGTAGGTTTATTGCACTTACACCGTAGACAGTCAAGACGTCTCCTATAGGCGCACTGACACAAAATCCATACTGTACCCTGTATTAGGTATAGTGTGGCGCTTAGAGAACCTGTCACCTAGTTTATGCCCCCCTTGCTGAGGGCAGCACAAGCCAGTGTCAGACCTGCTGTTTCCAGCGCTGTGTCCCTTATTCTGTAAGATGCTGGAGTATTTAATGCTCAAATTTGCAGTTTTCAGCCAGAAGAGTCATGAAGAGAGTCAGTTTTTTTCATACCACACCCACCTGAGGCTAGCCCCGCCCACCTCAACTGACAAACCCATTACTTTGAATAGGTAGAAACATATGAATAACTGTCAGGTGGGCGGGGCTAGCATTTGGTGGGCGGGGCTAACACCTGCTCATGAATAAGATTTGAGCAGTAAATGCTCTAAACCTCCAGCATCTTACAGAATAAGGGACACAGCGCTGGGAACAGCAGGTCTGACACTGGCTTGTGCTGTCCTCAGCAAGGGGGGCATAATCTATGTGACAGGTTCTCTTTAAACGGGACTCTGTACACTATAGAATGTTATGCTCTGCCCCACTGGCCTAACAGTTGTTTTCTTAAAGGGATGTTCTTATGAGCTCATAGCTATCAGCCGTCCATCTCTGAGAATGTGCCCATCCCCCCCCATTCATTTCCATAGGAATGCAAAATATATTGGGGCACATTTGCATAGCAATATTTAGAACTCCCATAGAAATGATGTGCCACCCTTACCATTCCCTAAGACGGATGGCTGATGGCTAGCTACAAGCCGACCTGCAAAGCACTCATGGGAAAACCCCATAAGGTATTCGCTAGCCATCTTGTCTACTAACTAGAATTTCAGCTAAGTATTTGTCGGGCCTTGAAAGCTTTTGTCTAAATTAACACACAGGACTCTACAGAGAATGCTATACTGGCATTAAAGGGGTATTCCAGTGATAACTACATTGTGGGGCTTTGGGTACAGACTTGAATGGGATGGCAGTCAGTGCAAGTCCCAGCAGTTATCACCTATCCAGAATTTCCCCAATACTGCCCCCTATGAATTTTTCTACAGGACTAGTATTTCTATGTATTAAGGGTTTACTCACATCCCCTTAGCAATGAGCTGTGTATTTGGTGTTCTAAACAGGACTGGAATGATCAGCGTGAACGCGGCGGTCAGCACTCACAGGTGGGTGTCTGGCTGCAGCTGTGCATCACATTCAAATCTGGCATAAAATGCACCAAAATTAAGGGGATGTTCACACGGCGTGTTGGGTCAGTGTGAACATACGCCTTTAGACGCATGTTTGGATCTGTCTGTCGGACCCAAACACACATCTAACAAATAGCAGTGTGATTTACATTGCTTTTAATATGAGAAACACATCCGGCGTTCAGACGAGTGATCGCTGATGGGTGTCTCACTGCGTCTTTCGGATCTGTTCTAAGAACTGACATGTCAATTCTTGGTCCAAAAGACGCAGCAGGAGTCCTATAAAACTATAGGGTGCGATCCTGCTGCAGCCAACACGCATCCAAACACACAGCTGCGCGTTGGATCCGTTTAGGGTCCGATCGCTAATGCGTTTTTCAGATCCAACACGGATCCAAAAACGCAGTGTGAACGAGCCCTAATATCTAGTTTTAGACACAGGCAGATTTGCTATGCCAGTTGCGGCATAATTCTGGTGTACATGCTTTATGTCACACTTATGTACTGTAGACAGCTCATAAACATGTCTGTGCCCCAAAGAGTGTGGCATCAACTAAGCCAACTAATAGAAAGTGTAAATGTAGAGACTAGAAGACTAAACCTGTGCCGGATTTATCAACATTATGATGCATGTGGCACACTTTTAGACTGTCGTATCTAAGTACTCTCCGAGTATTAATAAATTGGTCTCCATGTAGTTTGGACTCTTTCACACCTACCTGACATTTGGGCATGTTTTCACTTAAATGGGGCATGGCCTAAATCAATTCTACACTAGAATTTGGCCGCAAAGTAAGCCAACTAAAAATTGGTTTAAAACAGGTAGACAAGTGTAACGATGCACCGAAATGATCAGAGAGCGGGAACCAAGTTTGGCGCATCCTTAGACTGCACATCAGTTTTAGGGTATGTTCACACAGCATGTTGACTCCGTGTTAGATACGTTTTTAGATCCGTGTTTCGAACCCTAAACGGACCCAAACACGCATCTAACAATGTGCAGTGCTTTCAATGTAAAACACACATCGGCGTTCAGACGAGTGATCGCCGATGCGTCTCACTGCGTCTTTCTGATCCATTCAAATAATTGTCATGTCAATTCTTGATCCAAAAGACGCAGCAGGAGCCCTATAATAAACTACGGGGTGCGATCCTGCTGCAGCCAAACATGCAGCTGCACGTTGGATGCGATTGACGCAGCACTTATGGATGAGTTTTTCGGATGCAACACGCCATGTGAACATATCCTTATCAGGAATAGTAAGGCAATGTTCACGTGGCGTAATTGCGGGGCGTACACTACGCCCCACAATTACGGCAGGTGTTTGGGAATCGTGCTGATCGGCACGTACTCCCGTGAGGCGGGCGGGGAGGGTGGGGGGTGTCAGCCCACCGGCCCCATAGACAGCCATTACTTGCGGTGCGTAAGCGCCGCAAATAAGCGACATGTCACTTATCACCCCGTGCGTACAATACGATCATATTGTACGAGCGGGGAGAGGAGGCGTAATCCATAGTTCTCTATGAGAACAATGGATTACCGTAATTTCGGTGCGCATTTCGCTCTTATTAGAATGCAAAGACGACGCGAAATACGCCGTGTGAACATAACCTAATTCTATCTGTGTATTTAAACCCTGCATTTGCAGATCCACAATAACAACATTTTATTGCAGGCATGTGTGCGACTTCCATAACTGCAGTCAGTTGGGGATCATTCACATCACATCTGCAAAAGGAATGGACGATTCAGAATCCGCACTGCAGGTTGGTTTCTACACAAATCCAGAGCGGATTTTTTTCCCCGCAACATCTGGATGATTTTTCCTAAAATCTCAACCACATTGGAGCGACATGCTACACTCCTTACCTGCAGCCCAGATTCCCCCTATAGGAATACCCAGTATGGCAGCAGACATGTGAGGCGGAGGTCACGGTGTCGTTAGTCAGCGGTGTCAGGATTAATGCACACGGACGATAAAGAACAGAAAGAATAAATACAAATGATTTTATTTTACAGTAGAACAATTAATGTTTAGTGCAAGAAGGAAAAATAATGAGGGGACATGCAGAAGAAGCCAGGAGCCCAGGGCCGGTTACATAGGGGGGTGCTTGTCACATTATGTGCAGGATTAGTGAAGGCAACAGAGAACAAGGTGCAAACTAGAGAGACACAAACTCATCCCCCAACATGGCACCGGTCCGAGCCCCCACCCACCATCATAACAAGCCCTCAGTGCCCCCGCTATCAAATACGCCAACATTAAAAGACTTGATATGCACTCGTCATCAGGCAGGTGGGCATTAGATACCCATTAGGGGTTAAACCCAGAGACCACCACTCTATGGACCCTCAGGCAGTGCAGTAATGCTGGCTATAGACATTAAACAGGTCCATCCATTATCTACCCAGAGATAAGCGGTGCTGGGGACTGCAGGCCGCCGCTTATCTCCAGCTGTGAAAATCACAAACCATTTCACCTTGTTCTTTCTATGGAAGAAGAGAGGTCAGCGGCTGCCAGGCCCAGGGGCAGATGTCTGATGTATATAGCAGCTCTCCCCCACTGCGGAGGGACAACTATGTAGACAGATGGCACACAGGCCCCAAAGCAGCCCCACTCCTGTCTGTGGTCAGTGTTCAATACTTACATGGACCTGATTTGCAGTACCAGACAGCCCATGGATTGGGGGGTGCTGCTTTCCTAACCTCTATGGGTAGTTTAGATGCCCCAGTTTGGCCTCTGCCTCATGATTTGTACTTTTTAATTTAAATGATTTTCCTTAAGAATAAAAAAATATATATTTACACACGATCCCCGGAGATACGATTGATACTGCGAGATATGAACCCTGCTCAGCATCGGGTAACACCCACTGTGATAACGCCCAGCGGGCAGCAATGATTACAGTCACTCAAAAGATGCTTAATTCACCACCCCCCCATACATAATCACCCCACCACTGCCTCATCAGTAACCCATGCATCACATACATCCCATATAGTACCAGGCTGGGGTAGACGCTGCACACACGGGGCAAGAGGGGTTTGCACACACTGCATCTGCTGTGTACATTTAGGGCCCCATTCACATCATGGAGCTACAACACCGGATGTGAATGGAGCCCAATATTTTCATCAGTAAAGAGATCACGCACAGGCTCCTATGCTGAAACAGATAGGTATACAGTTCCCGGATGTCCCTGTATACAGTAGTGTACTTCACTATGCTATTCCCAACGGCAAAGGAAAAAAAAGTATAACGGAAGCCAAATGAATGTAGTCGCTTGTCCTGCCGGGTATTTGGGAGTATATACTAGCGCATCTCCAAAATTAGATCATCACTGAAAAGTAAAGGGCTTCTCCAGGATCTTTGTATTTGTTACAGGGCTCACAAATGTATTATATCAAACCTTGTCGTTCATACTGTAATGAGTCTATACAATCTATGGATTTCTCTATTTGACCTAAATTATTGATATCAATGATCTTTTCAGCGATATTCCAATTATTTGAGATGCGCTAGTAGATAAGTTTTATGTAGCTGGCACATATATTTCATGTACACTGCAAATGTAGTGTGAACACAGCTTTACCCTGCGTTTAACTCAAGAACAGACTAGGAGACTGGGGGAGAGATGTAGTCATTAACCATGATGGGGCGCAGTAGCACCTCCACCCTCAGCAGTACAGAAGGTGGCACCCCCATCTGGTGCTTTCATGGCCGCTCTTGGGTGTTGCCACCCTTAAAGGGGTTTTGCCGCCTTAGAAATTGATGGTATGGTAGTAGGGTATGACGTCAGATAAGTGCAGGTCCTAAAGGCGAGGCCCGCACCCATCTCCCGAACCTGCCCAGCTCTAAATGGACAACTGAGCTCTCTCCGTTTATTTAACTAGGAGCTGTGAGTACAGCGGAGAAGTTGTATTTGGAAAAAATGAATAGAGAGGGGCTGTGCACAGTCACTTGTCCATTTAGAACAGAGAGGTTTCAGAGGGGATAGGTGCAGAATCCAGAGGTGGGGCCCACATCTCTGCCATTGATGGCATATCCAGGAAATATTTTAATCCAAAAATGCACAGAACTGAAAAAAATCTTTTTGCAAAAACTTCTCAAATTTGCATTTGAAACGTGAGAAGTTTTTGCAAAATGTTTTTTTCAGTCCTGTGCATATTTGGATTAAAGTAGGAGGGACACCTGCTAAGGACTGTTAACTGCGGTGATCAGATAACGGGGTACTTTCAATTGTTGGTTAAGTTGTTATATCCAAGCAATATGCCTCCAATGTCTATGATGGCAAAACCCCTTGAAGACCCCAGCCCATAAGACAAGATGGCACTGCTCCTCCTGGCGAGTTATTGGGGGACACATACTGCTTACTGGACACGACACATTCTTGAGGTAACAAGTTAAGTTAGAATAGCAGAACAACCCCCGATAGAAGACGAGGCGGCTGTGGTGACACGTACCTGTGACCAGGACATGGAGCTATTTACAAGTCTAAATACATTCACAGACACAAGTCATGGCGCACAGCGGCCTCCTCTGCACAATACATGGAGGAGCGCGCGTACTGGATACAATACACTGTGGTGCAGGGGGGGTCATGTGCTCTCATCCTGTGCACAGGTTAGTTCTCCCAGCAGCAGGTTAATACCAGCAGGGGGGGGCAGAAGTGGTTATTGTTAGAAAAACAAAATGGAAGTAAAATACTGTGACCTCCCCTCAGAGACTGTACATGACCGTGGCCAGGAGACGGCTCTCCGCGCCGATGCTGCCGCTTACACCTAACGTCAGGAAATGAAAAGTGAGAAGAGAGGGCCGGGGGTGAGGGGCGTAAACAGGTCCTTCATTTAGTGAGCACTGACTTTGGCAGGAAAGGTTCCTTGTGTGCTGGAGTCTGGCTGGGGTTAGATACGGTGGGATCAGGTGTCCGGGGGAGGCTGTACAAGTACACAGCACCTATGACCAGTCCAGCACCCAAAGCAAACGGAAGGTCCACGTGGAATCCAAAGAGGTGAACGGACACGGCTGTGGACACCACGATGGACAGCGACGTGGCGAAGCCTTTCAGGATGTTGTCTGCGTATTTGACCACCACGGCTACAAGGAGTCCACCGAAGGCTTGGTTGAAGATGACGCACCACACGAGAGGGGTGTAGCCATAAAAGAAGCCACGCTCGGCCACTGCTGCTCCATCTTGTTGCCACATGGCCAGGAGTCCCAAAGCCGTACCAAAGATGCCAAGCTGAATGTTGCGCAGCCAAACCGAGGCCGAGCTGCCCTTCAGGATCCGCTCAAAGTACACACCCGCAAAGCCGGAGGAGAGACAGGACACGGCCACCGCGATCAGCCCCACGATGTAGTTCTGACCATTTGCTGACACACTTTCTTTCCCTCCAGACTGCTCCGACTGTACGATGGCCACGCCGACGAAGAGGATGACGAGGGAGCCCCACTGCAGCCGCGACAGGCTCTTCCTCAGGAGGAGAACAGAGAAGAGCGCCGTGGTCAGGATCTTCAGCTGGTACGTGACCTGAAACACGAGGAGCAGAGATGTAACTGCAAGACATGGACAATCCCGGTCTACATGACCACGTGACAACTTCCTGGAGGACTCTGGGTCTTATGGATGAACACTGGGTGTAAGGCTATGTTCACACGGCTTAAAATTGGACATATCTCACCCCGTATTTCGCACTGTACTGCGCTAAATACGGGGCGAGATACGTCCCAGTCATTACGGTAATCCACAGTTCTCATAGAGAACTATGGATTACGTCTCCTCTCCCCCGCTCGCACAATACGGCGCGGGGGGGGAGAGAAGCGACATGTCAATTACTTACGGCGAATACGCGCGCCGTGAATAATGAATGCCAATGCCGCCCTCCCCCATACAGAGGTGTAAATGTGGACGAAATAGGTCCCGTGCTGTGTGAACATATCCTAAGACTCAATGTTGCCCATAGCAGCCAATTAGTGCTTATAAGTAACCAGAGCTCATAGCAACCAATCAGAGCTCAGCTTTTATTTTCCAAAGCCTTATGAAATGAAAGCTGAGCTCTGATTGGTTGCCATGAGACGGTCTAAGGCTATGTCCACACGGCTTATTTGGACGAGGTTTTGGATGAGGTTTTCACCCATACAAATTAATAGCCAGGACAATAACCATGCCCAAAACATGTTTCAAGAATTGACATGACACTTCTCTTTCAGCGCTTCCAAAGAAGTGTGTAAAAACCTCATCGTGTGTGAACTACAACCAGGTTTTACATAGCAATCAATTAAATGAACTGGGGGCGTATTGGACGAGGTTTTGGGCGAGGAAACGCTCTGAAAACTTTGTCCAAATAAGCTGTGTGAACATGCCCTAACTGCAGTTTTCATAGAGAAGTCCCACCGTTAGGGTCACACTGAGGTGGTAAACCTCCCTTCACCTCCCCTCCCCCCTTATTATTAGTATTATGTTATTTATTTTCTTTTATTTTATTTTTTCTCTCTCTCTTCTCTTTTGTTTGTGACGATGTTCATCTCCCTTGTAGTTGTGTTTGCTTACTTTTAGTGTTTTAAATTAGAAAATTGGTTTCTCGTTTAGACTCTAAAGAATCATCCGTCCTTTTTAGGGCGAATGACCTTCTATTCAGGTCTTGATCAGCTTGAAATTTGTATTAATGGCCGTTGCTCTTGCCGAAGACATCATATTGTATTTACTCTGCATCGCAAGCTATGTTCGTATTTTGTTTTTTTGGGGGGGTTTTTAACCATAAACTTTTTATTGGTCAGATATAAAGTAGTACAAACAGAGTACAGTATATGTCATTGTAAGACCAAATTTCAACTTTTATCCCCAAAACACAACCCAGCCCACCTCCCAAATCCATCTCCAGATTCAGAACAGTAAATATCCATTACAATCATAACAATGCAATATTAATAACATTCAGTTCTTGTCACAATAAAAATTGCACCTGGCTGTCGGACGGCCTCCATCCACACAACTGCCATAGACACAGTCCCAGGAACCTCTACACCGAGATCCCCAACACCCTCTGCCTAACTAAGTTCGGTGCAGCAAGACCAGAAGTATCCAGCCATTTAGCCCATATTTTATTATACTTAAGTTTGGCTCCTCTCTTATAATACACCCCTCTCTCCAGAGCAATCAGCCAGTTCACTTTATTAACAAGCTCCTGTGCTGACGGGGGTTCTGAATCTGCCATTTTGACGCTATTAATTTCCTCGCCATAAATAAAAGCCTGGATATCGCGATTTTCTCAGCCTCTGAAACTGTATGTTCGTATTTTGTAATCAATTTATTGTGTAATCCATGAGAAACCTAATAAACATAAGTTTAAACAAAAAAAAAAAAAAAAGAAGTCCCACCGTGTTTCGACCCTCCACTATGTTAATCGTCTGTTTGCTGTCAGTGAATGCGAAGATTCAGCGGTTGTAAACCTGCACATACCCAATTGTATCAAGGCAATGCTCTGTGAGCTAAACTCATCAGCAGTTGCATAAGTCTCTGTTGGTTTGCTACATAGTAACCATCCAGTATCAACCTATACATTAAAAAACCCACAAAAATAGGCCATGGGGTAGAAAAACAAATACATTAAATCCAATATGAGATCTACTAAACCCACTAAAAAAAACCAAAATAAAGAACATTTATAAATATTTATGTGATCTTTATAAGTACAGTATCATCGAATAAAATTGTGAAATGTTCGTGGAGGTGCCGGTGTCTTCCAGGGGATAATGATCTGCACCATGTCACTTCTCCAGCTGTAGTTGTATTTGGTGCACTAATTTTTGCACTGTAAATTTGACCTTTAACTGGTGTGTACTGCAATTAACTTTTTATTTCAATATTTATTCATAGTTTCACTTTATTTTTCTATAAACATCTGGATCTGTTAGTTGCATAATAATCACCTTTATTTATATAGCGCCAAGGTGCAGGTGACCGAAGCGGGCAAGGGATAGAATAGAGGGAGTGAAGGACAGATCAGAGTCTAGTACAGGCAGTCCCAGACTTGCAATGTCCCAACTTACATCTGTCCCCTAGTTACAAATGGAGACTTATGTCCCGTTCACACGGCTTATTTGCCGACGGATTGGCGCCGTATTCCGCGCCGGATTTGCGCTTCATACGGCGCCAATCCGTCGCAGTAATTACGGTAATCCACTGCTCTCATAGAGAACAGTGGATTCCGTCGCTCCTACCCGCTCGGCGAATCCGCCGGGCGGGGAGAAAATGACATGCACATTATCCAGGCGCAATACGCGCCGTGGATAATGGCAGTCTATGGGGCAGGCGGGCTGCGCCTCCGCCCCGCCCCTTATTCACGCCGGATTTGCGAGCGCAATCCGGCTCGCAAATACGGCGTGAATAAGCCGTGTGAACATGGCCTTATGGGGCATGCTGGCACTTGTAGTTCCACAGCTACTATCTGCTGTGGAACATGGAACTACAAGTTCCAGCATGCCACCGCAGCATATAAGGTGGAAATGAGGGGAAATCTTCGAAACAGGGGCACAGACAGCAAAACAAATGTATAAACCCTTCCCTGCCCTGTCCAAAACTAAAAAAAACATTTTGTGCTAGAGTTACATTTAATAAATCTACCTGTTCTGACATACATACAAATTCCACTTAAGAACAAACCTTCAGTCCCTATCCCGTTGGTAACCCGGGGACTGTATAACCCCCAGACAGCGGGCCTGCTGCCCAGGAGTTATGGTGCTGCCACACACAGACAGATAGCAGATGGGGGTCAGTTAGTAGACGGTGGGATGACAAGAAGTTCAGTTTTAGTGCGGTTTAGTTTAAGATAGAGGAAGGACATGCGGACAGACAGTCACTGGTGTTTTGTAGCAGGGCAGGAGTGAGGTCTCGGGAGGAGGTGTATAATTGGGTGTCATCCGCATAGAGATGGTACTGGAAGCCAAATCTGCTGATGGTTTGGGCAATGGGGGCTGTATAGATAGAAAAGAGGAGAGGACCTAGAACCGATCCCTGAGGAACCCCGACAGCAAGAGGGAGAGAAGAGGAGGTAGAACCTGAAAATGAGACACGTATGCATGTGTCTATACATCTGGATAGGTTTGCTGAATGTCTGGATATTTATACAACACATTTATGTATATCTGAAAAACATTATATATGAATTTTGCTGTTGTACTAATTTTGTACTAATAAAGATTATATAAATACTTTTAATTTTTTTTTATTATTATTATGGATTTAGTTTTTGTAACTGTCTGGTGTCCAGGTTGTTCCATCTAGAAGGCTCTCAAACTTGCAGAGTAATTAAGCTCCTAAAACATCCTCGGGGAAGCCAGGACGCTGGTCTAATGACTGGGACTAGAATTTGCGCTGTTTGATCCCTTAGATGCCATGCAATAGTGACCGTGGCATGTTAGGGGGGTTCCCGTCTCCTCCATGTGTGATCGCAGGGTGCCAATGGTTGCAGTGCCTGGCAGTGACCTAACAGCAGCCTTCAGTCTGTGTGGGGCATAGGCCTGGCAGGCCCTGCTCTGACCAGCATGTGACAGGCTGATTTAGGCTATGTTCACACAGGGTAATTTCAGCGCGCATTTCGCCGTGTATTTGCGCTCTAATACAGGCGAGATGGGCGCCCAAATTACGGTAATCCATATTTCTCATAGAGCACTATGGATTCCGCCTCCTCTCCCCGCCTGTATAATACGATCGCGCCGCGAGTATTGTATGTTTTAGCGCGAGCTCCCGAAACACACGATGTACTGCGGCGCGCACTGTACACACCGCAATACATTGTGTGAACATAGTCTAGATAATGCTTTGTGAGCTGAACAGCCGGGACGCCAGACTCCTACATTGTAGCAGAGATGTGGCTGCCTGGGCTGGATACAATGAGATATATACAGCTTTGCTGCTTCTGAATGGTCTCCTGCACTGATGGATGGTGAAACTGGTGAGAATTTATAACAAAGTATATTTTAAAAAACAACAAAAAAAAACAAAAAACAAACAGAAAACCTTATTTAAATATGACAAGCCCCCTTAAGTTGTGGTTCTAACCTCTTCTGCCAAGTTTTGGGGAACTTCTCATCACTGATCGCTTTTATTGTAATAAAGGAGTTTTCTAAGACTTTACTGTTGATTGTCATATGTTGGAGATCAGCTGCCAGCACCCCACTTTTCAGCTCAGGGCACCGGGAAGTGCTGCTTTCCCCTTGCCGTTTACCAGGAACAGCGCCTTACATGCTGTAGTGGCTGTGCCTGGTACTGCAGCTCATTCACCACCTTCTAGTCTCCAGGGGTACTAGACGTTGCCTGTAGTCAGTGTTGTTCAGGGAAGAACGCGCATTGGAAAAGAAGAGGACTGCAGAATACATGTGGGAAAGGACGAGTGATGGACTTAGCCTGCGGCTTTAATCTTACCTGGAAGGTGGCTGCCGGGAGATTAGAGATGGCCACATACTGTAGGTTATTTTGTAAGGTGTAGATCAGGGAGGGCACCGCCAGCTTGAGGGTGTCCATGTACTGAATTATGATGGCGTCATACAGATAGACAGCCAGCTCCTTCACATTGCCTGCAAACAGAGAACACGTTATATGTACTGCCCGAAATACGAGCCGTGTCTTGTGCTGTGACCTCATCGAATACACAAGTCTGTGACCATCGTCACCCCTCCTGGGCGCCTTTTATGACAACTTCCAATATATCAGATGTGGATCCACACATCTACAGATGACCCGCATTACACGCTCATTCCACAGTCACTCTATGATGAAGATATTCACTCTATTTCGGTTCCTGCTTTATTTGAAAGATCTCTGCTTGCTGTCAGTGAACTGGAATGTCTGTGTTAATATACCTAGGCTCCAGATCCCACTTGAGTAGTGATTTTTGGATACACTGCAATGAATCCCACATTGGGTCTGGGCAGGTTCTATACCCATTGGATGTAAACGAATGTTCTAATTCACAGAAAGCAAGCAGAGATCTTGAAAACGGTAAAGAACTTATACAAATCACATTAGAAAGTTTAGAAGAAAGAAAACCTGCAGCCACTGATTACACTTTATCTATGGGAGACTGAAGGACTCATTGTTACAGGTGGAGATAGTGATGGGTAATGGAGACTAAACAACATTACAATAGAACAAACATGTGCACACAAGACAATGATGCAAATGTATAAGATAAACACTACAAAGCCCTACATGAATATGGAGATGAGATAAGCAGAGACCCCGCTGTGATCTGGGGCACAGGCCCTAGACAGGAGATAAGCATGGCCGCCTCCACAGACAACTCTGGCCTCAGCCAGGTCTCTGCTGCTTGTGTCATCTACTCACATTAAAGGTAAGGGACAGTCAGCAGTGAAGAAAGCAGAATGAACACACGATGTGTCAGCACAAACAGGGGTTCAGTACACATAGGGAGGGTTATGCTATCCATGGTGCCCTACAGAAAGGCTAGCACCAGACACAGCGCCACCTACATCCATGGGCAATGTCTGGTACTGCAGTTCTGTCTAATTCAAATGACTAGCAGATAGATCAGGCATCCTCAAACTGTGGCCCTCCAGCTGTTGTGGAAACTACAACTCCCATCATGCATTTATATAATCTGTAACAGTGGGAATGATGGGAGTTGTAGTTTCCCAACAGCTGGAAGGCCGCAGTTTGAGGATGCCGGAGAAAGATACAGACCATGGATGAGAGCAAAGCGCTTTTTAGAGGAAAAACAACATGGCCGACCGCACTCTGTATCAGTCAACCCATAACGTGACAGTCTTTATAAGGCTAAAAGCGCACGGGATGGAAACGCTGGATTTGTGTGCAGAAAATCCGCAGCGTATTACAGCAGCAGCAACAATGTGGAGGAGATTTTAAAACCCATCATCAACACGCTGCAGGAAAAAAATCAGCATGAAATTCACAAGGAAACTGAAAGGCTTTAAATATCTGCACAATCAGCACCAAAACCCGCAACAAACCCGATATGGTGCAAATCTGTCGCTGCGGATTTTCACCCAGGTTGTCTAGAATTAGGCTATGTCTACACAGCACACAAACAGGGCAGATTTTCAGCGTTTGTCATATTTAGAAAATGAAAAACGCTGACAATCTGCCACGTTTGTGTGCTGGGTAGACATAGCCTAATTCTAGACAACGCTGAAAAAAAAGTTACTGAAAAGAGTTCCCATAGACTTTACTAGTAAAAACGTTTTGTTTTTTTCTGTGTTTTTTTTTTTTTTAAACATGTTGCAAAAAACGACTGAGCAGAGCAGAAAATGTACTATTGGAGTCTATGTAAAGTGCCGGATGTTTTTTGTAGAAATACGCAGCAAGTATAATGCTGTGCATTTCTGCAAAAAATGCAAAACACGCAAGAAAACAGACTTTTTTTTTCAGCAGCTTTTGACAGGCAGTGGACAAAAAACTCAATTTTATGAACGGTTTTAGGATTTGGTTTTCAGCGAGTTCTTCGTCCAATGCTGTGCAGACCTCGCCTTAGTGGGAATGTTAGTGTAGATTTTGCTATGTAAAAAGAAAAAAAAGACTCACTGGATTCAATATCTGCAGCGTTTCCACAGCGAAATCCACAAACATTAACTTTTATTGTGGGCTTTGACTTCCCCCATTAAAGCTAAAAATAAAAACCTGCGGCGGAAATGGTCCTGGAGACCAGTGTGGGCCAATTTCTGTGTGAATTCCATGCAGATTCTTTAAAACCTCACCCACTTTGCCGCTTCTGTAACGCAACGATGATAATCTGCTGCAGAAAAACCACAGCATATCCGTCCCATGTGCATTTACCCTTAGGGGCCGTTCACACGGCGTGTTTGGATACGATTTGAGATTCGTGTTGGATCCGAAAATCGCATCCCAAATGCTGCGTTGATCGCATCCAGCCTGCAGCTGCGTGTTGGATGCAGCAGAATCGCACCCTATAGTTTATTATAGGGCTCCTGCTGCATCATTCAGACTAAGAATTGACAGGGCAATCATTTGAACGGATCTGAAAGACGCAGTGAGACGCTCGTGTGAACGCTGATGCGTGTTTCAAGTTAAAAGCAACGTAAATCACACTGCTATTATTAGACACGTGTTTGGGGTCCGACAGACGGATCCAAACACGCATCTAAAACCATATGTTCACATGGACTCAACATGTCATGTGAACATACCCTTAGAGGGAGCAGACATATGAGTCCCATAAAACCCAAGCAACACATAACACCACGTACCTCTCTTCTGGGCCAGCATGAGCAGCAGACAGGTGATGCCTTTGAGAATCTCCGCCATGACCACAGCGGTGGTGGAGAAGAAGCGGTCCCCGGGTAAGGTGCGGGCATACCGAATGCTGAGAATGAGGGAGGCATTCTGAACAACCAGCACAGCCAGGCTGAGGTACTTGAGCCGCCGGTTGACCCCTGCGGAAAAGGAAGAGTGGTAATGAGCCATTGCAGTCGCTGCTTGTGATGGAGGGTGCACGAGTGTAACCGGTGTGAACGGATTCCTCTTCTCAATGTGCAGCTCCACCTGCCGGAGACTCACACCCATCTTTATAATGAGGAGAGACAATACTATGGGTGGCAGGAGGAGCCAGACCTCTCCGCCCCTGAGCCGAAGACCTGTGGAACCAGACTGGTTGTTATAGAAGTGTAACCCTATAGCAACCTGTCCCGAACAACTACCCACCTCACCGTGCTCTAGTACTCAATAGCCTATGGTGCAGTGACCTCCAACCCATGGCTCTCCAGGCATTGCAAAACTACAACCCCCAGCATGCCCAAACAGCGACAGTCACACCAACCATGATCTATAGCAGTGTTCCCCAACTCCAGTCCTCCAGACCCCTCAATAGGTCACGTTTTCAGATCTCCCACAGAATGCACTGACCAAAATGATATAACCTGTGCAATGCTGAGGAAAGCCAGAAAACATGACCTGTTGGTGGGACCTGGGGACTGGAGTTGGGGACCCCTGATGTATAGAACCAGAACAATCCCAATCCGCCCAGCGCCATCTGCTCCACCGTCTACAAAGGTCCGTGGTCATCACCAATTACACCTCACGGATATATGTAGTCGGCCAGGGGCAGGGCAGACACATGGCCACCTGCTCTAGCGTCCAGCTGGTTACACAGTGCTCCGATATACAGCTGTGTTAGTCACCAAAGCACCATAGAATATACATGACGCTGCAGTCCTGTAGCCACCGCCTGTCAGAATTGGCCGCACGACACAATCCGATGTAAGTGAATGGGGACTGTCCACAACAATGAAAAAACTTTGAGACTCTCAGTTCACATATTTTGATCAATAGATGTTTAAGCTGCCCACGACTTTCAACGTGGTCTCAAATCGGGCAGTCCTATCCTATCTTTACCTCTCAATTGAGCCAATCAGGCCTCTCGCTGGGTCAACCGACCTCCATTATTCAGAGAGAAAAAATAAAAAACACCCAACCTGCAAGCTGCCCTTCTTATGACAGCCTGTGAGAGTGGGCGGGGACAGAAACCCAAAATGGAAGCACCCCTTCCTCCCCATATAGGTTAAAATCAATGTACACCAAGTATAACGTATGTTTCTGCACACAAAAACATTTCTGAAAAAACGTATGCAAACCTGGGTACCACTGGCAGGGCTGCGGCACACATGTAATTCTACATGTGCACACACAGACCGCCGCCAGCGGCACACTACTGCAAAAAGGGCAATACACTACAATCACCTGCAAAAAAGATAAGTGTGCCAGAGCATTTTTCAAGAAATGGAAGCCTTACATTTCCAGTACCTTTAAAGGGAATATGTCGCCAATTTCTATTTTTTACTTATAAAATCAAGCCCCTGATCCATATTCTTTTCCTCTCAGTCGTTTTTATTTCCTGATTGTAGATTTCTCTATTCGGCCGTCTATATATGATTGTGGGGAAGACATTCTTGCTTACACTGCTTTAACAGCAGTCAGAGAGACACTTTACAGCAGCTTCATGCACATAGGCTTCTTAAGACAGATTCTGTCCCATAGACTTGTATAGGAGAGTTTTCACTGTGAAGGGAGGGGAGAGGAGGAGCTGTGACATCTCCTCTTGTGACTGGCGGATTCTGTGTTATCTGTACACAATGGCGTCTCCTTTCAGTGTGACCCTGATTTTATTAATAATGAACACACTGCTGGCAAGCTCTCTAAACAGAACAGGAAGTGTCAGACTATCATTAGGGTGCTGGGGTGCTGGTGACACGTATCCACGACCTCTTTTACTGGTTAAGTACTGCATTAACGCATATGTTTTCTATATTTCCCGGGCTGTAACACTGTCTATTGCTGGATATATGCCATTGTTCATTATTAGATTTATATCATTTACTGTAGAGGCATTATGTATCTAGAGTAGTCAGAGGTTGGGATGTGGGAGATTTATGCATTTATATTTATAGCAGTATATACATATTACATACTTTGCACTTTATAGAGGGTTAGGTTGGTATATGTCTCACCAGCTATTACATTTTAGTGATTCTCTATGTACCGTTTTTCGTCCTTTTAATATACTTTTTGTAATGTATTAATAAAGATATAATTTTTAAAAAGCTATGATCGTATGCTCTCATTTTGGTCGTTTGGTTAACAATATCATTAGGCTTAGTGGCCAAAGTGAAAACTACAGGACTTAAGAATTATTAAAAAAAAAATACTGAAAGTGATCTCGAAAATGAAAAAAAACATAACCAAAAATTCCTACAAAATGTGTTTAACATAAAAATGTGAGTTAAACAATAAGTCATTTTTTGATGACACATTCCCTTTAACATAGCAGAAATTAAGATAGTGTTGGAACCTTTTAAATACACGGAGTATTATTTAAAGGAAAAATAGAAAGGTACTTTGTGAAATTTAGATATTGATGTTTAGGGGATAAGGAGTATTGGTTGGGGTTATCTTTGAGGAGGGGAGATTAGTTTAAGGGGTGAAAACAACAAAATTCAGAAGTTTCTGTTGGGATAACGATTAAGGTAACATGTTGCATTGTTTTAAGATTAAGCATAATGTATAATCTGTAATTCATGTACTGCAAATAATTGTGTGCAGAATTTGTAATGGTGCTTCTGTGCAATAAAATTCTTAAAAACAAAAAAAACCAATCACCTACAGCAGAAAAAAAATCTGTACAAAATGACGAGCGCGACGGAGATGGTAAAAGACGGATTCTGTACGGAAAAAGATTCACTGGATCACGATGGATCATCCACGTCTCAGACATCCCACCAGGAGTGACTGTACACCAGTCCTGAACGTCGCCATATTGGGCCCCCGGCCGGGCGGAACGTGTGGCCCCTCCAGCCCCAAATGGTAATTAGGTTGTAAGAAGCAGTAAAGGAGAAATCAGACGGAGAGAGGCGACCGCTGAACATTATACATGAATAAAAATTGTATGGTATCGAGAATTGTTCTGTTGAGGAGTCAGAAGTATTTTGTTAGTTGAAGTCCTGAGCTGATGTTACAGATATGGAGGCAGCGGCGGTGTATACGTTATCAGTCTGCCTGGACCCCACAGATACCACTCGTCCGGCTGAGACGTTCCTGCAGAGCAGCGGCTCCGGGGCCCCTACCTCCTGTCAGGTGTGGTATACAGGTAGGCGAGGGCACACGCCCTGCACAGGTATTCACTACCTCTCACTATAACCATTTCATCACCTCTGGCCACAGGGCAGTATAATATACAAAGTGCTCAGTGTGCTGAGCCGGGACCCCCACCCCCATCACCTCCTCCTAGGACGAGGCTCTGGGCAGCTGACACAGGCAGCATTCATACAGCCGGAGAGCCTGGCGCTCACACATAATACCACTTGTGTAGCCTGTGCCCACATAGTGCCCCTCCACCGCCAATCACAACCAAACCCCAAATAGCAGATGGAGATTAGGCACAAAGTTCCATCTCAGATCCTCCAATGATCCCCTATTATCGGGGAGCCTCTCGCCCCCACCCCTGTTACATCAGTAACGTGCAGGATTTACAAGGTGGAAGGGGCTAAGGGCACAACATGTGCCCACAGTGCACTGCACCCATTGCGCCCTGTTATATAGTCTGACCAGACAAATCCTATTACCCGGGATGTCACCAATAGCAGCTGCTGCCCCATCACAGGGATCTTCCCATCTCGCACACTGACGGGATAACACTAGGATATGTCTCATAGATTTGGGTCCCCGTCTCAAGAACTCACCCCCCAAATTCTCCCTCTAAAACTGAGAAGTGGTCAAAACTCTCTGGTTCATAATAATGGGCTGCACTACGAACCCTCATTGAAATCGACTGATCTCAATGGAGACTTTCAGGGGGTCTCTGTGAGGCTCCCTTATAGGTTTATCAGTTGAGGTGGGCGGGGCTAGCCTCAGGTGGGCGGGGTTTGAAAAAAAAAAACACTCTTTGAATGACTCTTCTGGCTGAAAACTGCAGATTTGAGCATTAAATACACGAAAACTGCAGCATCTTACAGAATAAGGGACACAGCGCTGGAAGCAGCAGGTCTGACACTGGATTGTGCTGCCCTCAGCAAGGGGGACATAACCTATGTGACAGGTTCTCTTTAACAGCCCAAAATAACATAAAAGGATCCGACCTGGAAATTCAGCATGCCTAATCCTGCCTCCTCCATTATCTGTCTGGAGAGTTGATAGTCCCCCCTCACACACCAGTACTTGGCTGGTCCTGCTGTCATCAGCTCTCTTAGGCTACTTTCACATGGGTAAATTTTGGCGCGCATTTCTCCGTGTATTTGCGCTCTAATACAGGCGAGATGCGCGCTGCAATTACAGTAATCCACAGTTTTCATAGAGAACTATGGATTGCGCCTCCTCTCCCTGCTTGTACAATACGATCATATTGTACGCACAGTGAGATAAGTGACGTCAATTACTTGCGGCGATTACGCACCGCGACTTATGTATGGCAAAGGGGCCGGCGGGCAGCCGCCCCCCCCCCCGGGCCGCAGGTGTACGCGCTTATCAGCGCGAGCTCCCGATAGACACCATGTACTGCGGCGCGTACTGTACACGCCACAGTACATCGTGTGAACATAGCCTTAGGCTATGCCTCCACGGCACCAGGTCGCAGCCGGTTTTTCAGACAGTTTGGCAAACCGTCTGAAAAACCGGCCACAAACTAACACACCAGGCCACTATGGAAAACACTGCACGGGTTTTCCGCTCGGCAGTTTGATTAACATTGTGCACGCACATTCTTCCGTCCGGTTTATGAACATCGCAATGTGAAGGGGGAGGGCTCTAATACCAACCGGTATTAGTCCTCTGCTGTGGGGATGAGCCCTTATGGTGTGTATGGGGTCTCAGAGGGGTTGTCCCATCTCACACAGTTGTATTCAGATAGGCCATGTCACCCATGAGTGACAGGTGCAGCTCTCCTCTCTGGGGTCCTCACCGAACTCTAGAACGGGCCCCGAAAGTCTCCCTTGAGAACAGAAAAGTGTTTGATTTCCAACAAGATCGGTGTGAGGCCCAGAGATGGGACCTGGACCTATCACACATGGAAAACATATCCGGTCTATATACAATCAGTGTGAGATGGGACAACCCCACTAAGGCCCCATACACACTGCAAGGCGAGGTCTACACTGCATCGGACAAAACACGGCCTCTCCCTCTATTGTGCCAGTTGTGAGTCATTCATCGTTATCACTGTACTCGTTTGACATGTTGTGTATGTAAGCCCCCTCGAATGTACAGCGCCCTGGAAGCAATGGCGCTTTAAAATAAATAATAATAATAATAATTGACCGTTTTTTTCCCGATGCACAACTGCGAAATTTGTCACGTTTTGCGCAAAAACCGCGGTCTTCTCGTTTTTTTTTTTACATCGCCTATACAATTCTATTGTATGGGAAGATGCTGAAAAAAACTAAATGTGACGACGTATTACACCACATGTGGTATAATGCGCCGGAGCTGAAAGACAATCGTAGAAAAGACGAGCTATTGTAGTCTATGGGGCTGCACGAACCAACGGAAAGTGTCGAAAATACGAGCGTATTGCTATGCCACAGAGACATAGCCTGAGAGAGCTCTTCACACCTACCGATGATGTGTGTGGGGGGCTCCCGACTCTCATGACAAATGATGGGGGCAGGATTTCCAGGCCAGATTCTTTTATGTTATCTTGCAGAGACAAGTTGCCACTGGAGGGGTCAGGAGGGGGACAGATGGGATCAAGGTGGGGGGGGGGGGGGGGCTAGCAGTGACCGCTCTCTGGAGAACAGGCTCCTGAAGGGCTTCATTAAGAATGAAGAAGTGGTCGAGTTCCAATGGAAGTCGAGTACGTCCCATCGATATGAACCGGAGCGTTTGCACCACTTCTCTGTCCTTAAGGGAGGGTTTTTGGGGCCTGCTCTCGGGATAGGTGCGGGCCCCAGAGGGTTTGCACCACTTCTCCGTTCTCCAGGGAGGATTTTCAGTGCCTGTTCTCGGGATAGGTGCGGACCCGAGAGGTGTCAGCCACAACTTTCACACACTGATGACCTATCCTCCCGATGTGTGATCACAGTGACTGTGGATGGAGAGATCGCAGGGACCAGTGTTGGGCGGATCTATGGCTCAGTTCGGTTTTGAACAGGATCCGTGTGTTCCCCATCCCAATGTTATTGATGGAGATCGGACGCCGCTCACAATGAAATGAAATAACCTGTGTCCACAGGAGCAGCATCACTGCCGAGATCCAAGGAGGCGCCTGAGATCCCTGCTGCGGAGTCTCCTGACTGCTCAGAGCCGTGATCACAGGATCCAGGAGATCACAGGATCCATCACTGAAGGTTGGGGGCCGCTGACTGTGGACACAGCTGGGGCCCGAGCGTATAGCGCCCAGATCAGGTCCCTCCGGACATCCCACATGCAGAAATCATTCAGTACAACCCACAGCAGTGACACATGAGGAACTACTACCCCCAACATCTCCCCATAGACAGCCCCCAAATAATGACCATTACGGCTCCAGGGATACAGCAAAGCTAAGAATGCCCGGCACTTGTGGAACTACAAGTCCCAGCACCTCCTCTCATTACACAGGCCTGTACAGAATTCTGGGAGCTGTAGTCCATGAGAGTACTCACTGCAAACACTGCCTGCGGAGCCCCAACTTTAGGGGGACTACAAGTCTCAGCATGCTCCGGTACTAGTGGCTCAGTCCCAGGTGAGGTGCCGCCTCCTCTCCAGCACGGATACTCACGGTCTCCCCCAGTCTTCCCCGGCGGGCTCCCGGGCTCCCTCATCTCCGTCTGCAGCTGCTTCATATCCCTCTCCTCGTCCCCAGCTGCCATATCTCCCGGCTCAGCCGCACGTCCGGGTCCGCCACTCCACACAGCAGCACAGCCAGCTCACTTCCGAGCCAACGTCACCAGCCAGACTGAGGGGAACCCTGGTTGCTAGGAACCTTTCTTCTACACCACTGTTTCCGGGTTACGTCATCGCTTCAGACATGACGCGTCACTACGTCTCCCAGGAGGCGTCCCAGAAAAATGTGTCGCCTACAGGGGAGTTTCGGCGCCATTTTGTGGGTTATCAGCCTTTCCTCACTCCATAGCAACAGAGGTTATAGACATTGGGCCTCATTTATCAAAACTGTCCGACAGTAAGACTGTCCTTGTTGCTCCTAGCAATCAGAGTCTATAGCAATCAGAACCCATAGCAACCAACCAGAGCTTAGCTTTAATTTTTCTAGAGCAGTTTTTAAAATGAGAACTGAGATTTGGTTGGTTGCTATGGGCAACAAAGACAATCTATTAGACCGGTTTGATAAATGTGTCCCACTGCTTCTAACATACAATACACTAGATATAAAACCTGGAGTCGTCTTTCCTCACGCGCTTACTACTCTCTTATACTGTATACAACTAGCAGTTGATATAACCACCATTATACAGCCTACTGGGGTAGTCACCCATCTTACTCAGATGTATGCCCCTATGCATTGTGGGGTAACTGAACAGGGTTACTGTATAGGAGTTAAAGGGGTTGTCTCACTACATTGATTCATCTTACCTCAGTCCTATTTTCTTGGTTTCACTTTGAATTCAGGGGCGTGTTTACTGGCTTCTACTAGGCTGCAGTAGAAGCCAGGTCTGTAGCTATAGCAACCAGTGCTGACAGCCTATCAGGATAGATCGTACAGGTCTGTAGCTATAGCGACCTGAGGAGCTGATGCAGCCCATACAAGAGGGGATATCTAGGAATAGGTAGGACACTGTTAATGGACATATATTGCAAAGTTACTTGTTTTTGCAAGCTCTTTAACATAAAAAGCAGCAATCCTTGTAGTGAGACAACCCCTTTAAGGAATAGAATATTAACAATAGAAGGCGATGAAATGGCAGCCATATTGGATCCATGAATGACTTGGCCACTATCATTTTTGAAAGGGGTCGTCCAGGATAAGGCTCCATTTACGACACGTTTTGTATCCCAATGTATACCATGGTGGAGCCATAAGATACTATAGAACAGTCTCTTTTGCACTACGTTTGCCATATTTCACATCGGCACATGGTTTAGGCTCCATTCACATTATGTTTTATGCTCCTGTTCATGGTTTCCATAAGTAGATCATGAAAATTGTATCCTGACAGATACTACAGTGAGGCAGCGGCAGGGCCATAGAGATCTATAGGATAAATGTAGTCCAAATTGGACTACATCTGCCCTATTTATTGAATGTATACGGTTTTGGGCATCGGTTACATAACTGTGGCGAACCATGAAACATGTACAGACAAAATAGAGAAAACCGTTTATAAAAAAAAAAAAAAAAAAAAAAAAAAGAAGGACATTAGCCCTAGTTTCTAGAGAAAAAAAAAATAGCGCTTCATAAAGTATTCGCCGCTAACAATCGACAGGTTGACATGTCAATTTTCCAACCGGGGCGGAAACATACAATCGTATTGTACGCGCGGGGAGACGCCGCGTAATCGAGAGCTATGAATTACCGTAATTGCGTTGCATATTTCGCCACGTATAAAGCGCAATAAGAGGAGAAATGCGCTGCATTTTAAGCCGTGTGAAGATACCCTTAGAAGCCTGCTGCCACAGAGCGAGCATGCCATGGATTTGATTGTGTTGCAATATGTCCTGAAGCCAGTCTCTCCCCATCACTACAGTACCAGCAGTGTGCTTACTAGTCACTCCACCCTACAACCCCAGTGGTGCACTTGGCCGGGTCACCTCACATTGACAGCTCCCACGGTGCGCTTACCAGAGTCACCCCACAATACAGCCAAAGCAGTGCGCTTACCCAAGTCACTCCACAATACAGTCCCAGTGGTGCGCTCAACTGTGTTACCCCACAATACAGACCCAGCCGTGCGTGTACCCGAGTCCCTACACAATACAGTCCCAGTGGTGGGCTTACCCGTGTCCCTCCACAATACAGTCCCAGTGGTGAGCTTACCCGTGTCCCTCCACAATACAGTCCCAGTGGTGAGCTTACCCGTGTCCCTCCACAATACAGTCCCAGTGGTGAGCTTACCCGTGTCCCTCCACAATATAGTCCCAGTGGTGAGCTTACCCGTGTCCCTCCACAATACAGTCCCAGTGGTGAGCTTACCCGTGTCCCTCCACAATACAGTCCCAGTGGTGAGCTTACCCGTGTCCCTCCACAATACAGTCCCAGTGGTGAGCTTACCCGTGTCCCTACACAATACAGTCCCAGTGGTGAGCTTACCAGAGTCCCTACACAATACAGTCCCAGTGGTGAGCTTACCAGAGTCCCTCCACAATACAGTCCCAGTGGTGAGCTTACCCGTGTCCCTCCACAATACAGTCCCAGTGGTGAGCTTACCCGTGTCCCTCCACAATACAGCCCCAGCAGTGAGCTTACCCGTGTCCCTCCACAATACAGCCCCAGCAGTGCGTGTACCCGAGTCCCTCCACAATACAGTCCCAGTGGTGAGCTTACCCGTGTCCCTCCACAATATAGTCCCAGTGGTGAGCTTACCCGTGTCCCTCCATAATACAGTCCCAGTGGTGAGCTTACCCGTGTCCCTCCACAATACAGTCCCAGTGGTGAGCTTACCCGTGTCCCTCCACAATACAGTCCCAGTGGTGAGCTTACCCGTGTCCCTCCACAATACAGTCCCAGTGGTGAGCTTACCCGTGTCCCTCCACAATACAGTCCCAGTGGTGAGCTTACCCGTGTCCCTCCACAATACAGTCCCAGTGGTGAGCTTACCCGTGTCCCTCCACAATACAGTCCCAGTGATGAGCTTATCCGAGTCCCTCCACAATACAGTCCCAGTGGTGAGCTTACCAGAGTCATCCCACAATACAGCCACAGCGGTGCGCTTACCAGAGTCACCACACAATACAGCCGCAGCGGTGCGCTTACCTGAGTCACCCCTAAATACAGCCCTAGTGATGCGCTTACCTAAGTCACCCCCATCCTGACAGCCCCCACGGTGTCCTTACCCAAGTCACCAATCAGGACAGCCATGCCGAGATGCCTCCATGATTTCTAATATAGTAAGTTCTGTAAATCTGGAAAGAAGGATAACAACTTTGATTAAAAACTGTGAAATTATTTAGGTGGTAAAAACTAAAGATCTAGATAAAGTTTAGATAAAAAAAAAAAGATAAAATTCTGCCTTCTTTCCATAAACAGTACATTGAGAGGGTCAGTATAATAGGCACTTGCTTATGTATGACTCACTGCTCCTTCCTAAGGTCAGTTTGACACGAGTGGCGATTGTAAGCTCCCACAGTCAGGGTCTCCTTTTCTTCTGCACCAGTTTGTTATTTAGTGTTATTTTCCTATTTGTTTTGGTCTCATGTCATGTATCTAACCCCTTGACTTGTACAGCGCCCAGAAATAAATGGTGTTCTAAAATAAATAATAATAATAATTATGCGTGCATTTTTGTGCCAGTATTACAGCCAGTGTCAGACTGAATATCCTCCGAGGGTCCCAGGTCCGAAACAGCGGGGCCCGCCGCGGCCCTGTAGTACTGAGCTGGGCAGCAACACGATGAAGTAGCCTATTCGCGCCGCTGCCTCTCCTCGGTGTGATGACGTCACACCGCCAGTGTCGGGCAGAAGAGGAAGCGCTTGCCCAGGGAAGGAGGAGAGGTGGTATTGTTATTTTTAATGGTGGTTACCTGCCTAACTGAGGTGACATATATATATATATATATATATATATATATATATATATATACACACACACACACGAATACATACATACATACACACACGTGCCTTACTGATGAGGGGACCTAGGGACCTAGATATATCTGCCTTTCTGAGGGGATCTATACATGCTTGCCTGAGGGAACCTATATAGTTTCCTATCTGAGGAGACCTATACACCTACCTGAGGGAACCTATAGAGCTTCCTATCTGATGAGGGGAGCTAAAGAACTACCTGAGTTAAGTTTTATACTTATAAATAAGTAGCTTCTGGAAAAGTGAGGATTCTAAGATATTTGTGTCCAATTCTCCAGGGACGAGTGTTGGCTGGGAGAAGGGTGGTGTGGACAGGAGGGCAAAGAAAAGGGAACGTGAACGAATCATCTGAGAAACTTCATCTGTGAATCACTAAATGTACCTGAACTGTAATCACTTATATGTGTGCTCTGTGAAATAGTTTATATTCAGTAATGATGTGGCGGTATTATTCAGTCTCTATATAGTGGTGATATGTGGTCATGGTGTTGTGGTATTATTCACTCATTATGTGGTGGGATTAGGTGGTCATGGTGTTGTGGTATTATTCAGTATATAGTGGTGATATGTGGTCATTGTGTTGTAGTATTCAGTCATTATGTGGTGGTGATATGTGGTATTATTCAGTCACTGTTGGGGTGATATGAGGTCATGGTGTGGCAGTATTCAGTTACTATGTGGTGGTGATATGTGTTCATGGTGTTAAGATATTATTCAGTCACTATGTGTTGGGGATATGTGGTCATGGTGTTGTGGTATTATTCAGTCACTTTGTGGTGGGGATATATGATCATGATGTGGTGGTATTTGGTTTTATTTATTGGTAATTTTAGCCTTGGGATTCTGGTTTTATGTAGCGGTGTTATTTGGTAACTGTATGACCATTATTTAGTGGTTTTATACTCAGTACTTTGTGTTATAGCTTTTGATATATTTTTATTTATATAAAATGTATCATTCGGGGAGGGGGCATATATCTTTAGACCTTTTATATTTACCACCCGCTGTCCTGCTGGAATTAGGTGAGGGAGACTCAGAAGCCCCAGCGCTCCATCTTCATTATAGATTAATGTGATGATGTCATCACATCGGTCTGTAAAAATTGAAGCAAGACCAGACGGGACACCGTCCGGGTGGTGGAAGCAGCAAGGCAAAGTGGCCCCCTAAAATAACCTCCTTTGGTGGACCCTAGGCACCCCAATCCAACACGAATTACAGCCAAGTGTCCCAGCTGGAATGCAGGTTTAAAGGGGTTGTCTCACTACATCGATTCATCTTACCTCAGTCCTGTTTTCTTGGTTTCATTTTGAATTCAGGGGTGTGTTCACTGGCTTCTACTAGGCTGCAGTCGAAACCATGTCTGTAACTATAGCGACCAGTGCTGGCAGCCTATCAGGAGAGATCAAACAGGTCTGTAGCTATAGTGACCTGAGGAGCTGAGGCAGCCCATACAAGAGGGGATATCTAGGAATAGGTAGGACACTGTTAATGGATACATATTGCAAAGTGACTTGTTTTTTGCAAGCTTAACATAAAAAGCAGCAATCCTTGTAGTGAGACAACCCCTTTAATGATGGCATACCACACTTTTGCGTCAGGCAACAGTATATGAGTGGGAAACAAAGCAAATGTAGTCCAAAAGAGACTGGAGCAGATTCATCAATATTGTATACCTCTTAGGCAGTGAAACAGGCAAAATACTTGTGGACCAAAAGAAAAGAAAAAAAATTCTAAGGGTACAGCCACACGGCATATGTAAAATGCCGATTGGATTCTGTTTAAGAATCCGGACGGCATTTTATCATATTTTGCATGGTTTTGGGGGACGGTTCTGACTGCGGTTTGCTGTCCCCCATAACCATTGAATTGCACAACTTCCACCTGAAAACCAGGCGGAAGATTGTGCATGCTCTAAGATTTTCGGAACGCAGACGGTGTAAAAATCTCTCCAGGTGAAAATCCGTTCAGTGTAGGCTACTGAACACATTTTCTATTAAAGTCTATGGAGATGGATTCTTGTCGGTTTTCAGACAGTTTCCAAATCTGCAAACTGTCTGAAAATCCGACCAAGAAGCCATGCCGTGTGGACGGACGGATTATAACAAAAGTCCCTTCAGTCTGCACATCAAAAAGCAATATGAATGTGCTAGAAGTGTCTACGTTCTAATACTCTGCACATCCCTGCAGTTTTGGCTGTGTCAATATTGCTTTGTGAACATTGGCTAAAAGTCTACTTACTGTCTGGCCTTTCTGGCGATTTACCAGGTGTAACACTCGGTCTCTGGCTGTTTGCGCAGGTGCCAGTGAAATTCAGTCACTCTCCACTTGATGGCAGTGTTGTAGCAGCCTGATTGTGGAGACAATGGCTTAAAGGGGTTGTCTCACGACATTGATTCATCTTACCTCAGTCCTGTTTTCTTGGTTTCATGTTGAATTCAGGGGCGTGTTTACTGGCTTCAACTAGGCTGCAGTAGAAGCCAGGTCTGTAGTTATAGCAACCAGTGCTGGCAGCCTATCAGTAGAGATCAAACAGGTCTGTAGCTATAGCGACCTGAGGAGCTGATGCAGCCCATACAAGAGGGGATATCTAGGAATAGGTAGGACACTGTTAATGGACACATATTGCAAAGTGACTTATTTTTGCAAGATCTTTAACATAAAAAGCAATCCTTGTAGCGAGACAACCCCTTTAAAGATATAGGAGAGGCACTAAGTAAATGGGTACAATAGCACCCCCTGAGGGCCACTGTTTGCATCGGATGAACTCTCTGAATGACTTGGCTGGATCATTGCCTCCATCTCCAGCCCTTGTGTTTATCTACTTCTTGACATAGTTTGTGATGTAACAGCCATTCATGTCCCATCCTGGAAAATACACGGAAGCAGATCTGGGCAATCACACATCTATTTCCGTGCTTCACCTGTCACCTGTGACATTGACGTACATGGCTGTTTACCTGGCTGCTCCTGCTTATCAGGCTTCCTGCCCCTCCCGAATGTGGAAATTAACCACTACTTTCTCGGGGCTGTAGAATAGATTCATTATGGGGTTCATGCAGGTCTATGGAGCGCCATGTTCGGAACAGCTGTCTGCCACAATATCTGCCCTGCAAATCCACAGAGGTTTGGATTACAGCATTGACCACTGGTGACAATTAGACTTATGTTAGACACGTAGGACTGACCGTTTTAAGTCTATGAATAGAATGATAAAACTGCAGTGAAGACTGACACAGTCATACGAATAGGAGACCTGAAATATGAATAGGAAACCTGACATAAGAAAATTCTGCTGCAGAAATGGCAGAGGAAGGATGAGAGTAAAAACTGAATATAAATAGGCTTTGAGGTTTTTTTTTTTTGTTTTTTTTACAGTTAAAGGGGTTTTCTCAATACAAGGATTGCTTTATATGTTAAAGATCTTGCAGAAACAATTTTCTTTACTATATGTGTCCATTACCTGTGACCTACCTATTCCTAGATATCCCCTTTTGTATGGGCTGAATCAACTCCTCAGGTCACTATAGCTACAGACCTGTTTGATCTATCCTGATAGGCTGCCAGGACTGGTTGCTATAGCTACAGACCTGGCTTCTATTGCAGCCTAGTAGAAACCAGTAAACACGCCCCTAAATTAAAAATGAAACCAAGAAAACAGGACTGAGGTAAGATGAATCGATGTAGTGAGACAACCCCTTTAAGGTGGTCATACACTTTTAGTAACTTTCAACCAAATGTTCATTCAGCCAACAGGTATTCCTCCTGTCTTCCTTTTACACATGCACGATCGGGCCAACAGAGTTCTCAACGCAAAGAATAAACCATCGCCAGGCCACCTTCGGCGGCCACATATCTACCTGGAAAAAAACTAAGTATTGGGCATTGATATTCAACATGGCTGATCCTTCTTATCCCATCATCATCTGGCAGGGGACAGCTGGTACACCCTCCATACACATAAATCAGACGGTTCTGCCACAATCAGTGGACTTGGCTGAATTTGCTGGTACATCAATCCATACCCCAATAGATAGAATAAGGGGGCACTCCCATTTCACCCTATGTATGCAGGATGTGCTTAATAAGATGCAGGTTCCAACACTGGAACATCTTTATTAAGAATGGGGTCTCCCATAACCATTTCCACGTAAGGAGGTTTAAGCTGTCCGTTTCTGTAACTCCCATAGAAGTGAATGACAAGAGCCACCACTGGCTCATTCATTCTCTGGGATGCAGGTCATGTCTGGGAAAAGTTGAGCTCAGTGGACATTTGTCTCTTTTCAACCTAAATACAGCTCTTCATATGTATGGTAAGAAAAAAGTTAAAGTGCTTGCAGCTTTATTGTAGAAAAATTGAAGGTAAAATCTAGTTGATAAACAACATCATGATGGCAAAACATGCCGACACGTTTCTGGAGTTACCTCCCTTACTCATGGCGTGACGTATGAAACAGGTGATCCATTTAAATAGGTTCAGATCACCGGTTTTATACGTCACGCCATGAGTAAGGGAGGTAACTCCAGACACGCGCCATCATGATGTTGTTTATCAACTAGATTTTACCTTCAATTTTTCTACAATAAAGCTGCAAGCACTTTAACTTCTTTCTTACCATATGAAGAGTTGCTGGATCATTTTTCATTACTCTTTACTTCGATTGGAACGTGGCTTCAGGAGTTCTGTTTATCAGTTCCGTGCAACCATCTCAATCTTCACAGGTGAGCTGACGAGCGTCTTGCTAGTGTTATTTTGCTCAATACAGCTCTGTTCACACTAATGTAGGAAAGGAAAAAAAGAGAGACAAGGGGGCGCACGCTTGTGAATTATGTTAAAACAATATAAGGGGTGGGAGTAGAAATTAAGTTACCGAGTGGGGTTGTGCATATATTATAGAGGCACAACGCTCATAGGCACCTACAGGGCTTTTTTTTGCACCGTAGCCCTTTAACACGGCAGCCGTGGTTCCTTCAGTGGCGGAGTTCCTCTGAATCGGGTACAACTGGAGACAAAATGGCGGATCCCGGCGCACGTGGAATCAAGGACTCCAGAGGTTTTGGCGAGGGAAAACTGTTTATTGTCTAAAAAAGCAAAGGGTTTATCCTTCGCTTAATTATAACAAACGTAAAGGCCTAAAGCGTTACACACACACACACGGCGGGCATTTTTTATCACAGATTTTACAACATTCAATTGAATGGGGTAGAACCTGCACTAAATTCTGCATTATCTGTTGGAGATTATATGGTCATGTCTACACAGCACTGGTTTCTGGTTAGATTTCTGGCAGATTCAGTATTTATAGTATGTTCACACGGGGTAATTTTGGCACACATTTTGCGTCGTATTTGCGCTCTAATACGAGTGAGATGCGCGCCAAAATTACGGTAATCCACAGTTCTCATAGAGAACTATGGATTACGCCTCCTCTCGACGCTCATACAATACGATAGTATTGTACGTGCGGGGAGATAAGTGACATGTCAATTACTTGCGCCGAATAAGCGGCGCGAGTAATGACCGTCTATACGGCCGGCAGGCTGCTGGCGCCCACGTGTCACGGGAGTATGCACCGATCAGCGCGACTCCCAATCACCAGCGTAATTGCAGGCCGTTCTGTACACACCGCAATTACGCCGTGTGAACATAGCCTTAGAATCCACAAAAAAAACAAAAAACAAACCTGTAACCAGTGCACCCATAGACAGCAATAGAAAATCCGAACTCTAGTCTACACAGCACAAATTTTCTATTGTCGAATTGCTAAACCGCCGGAAGATAGAACATGTTTGATCCTCCAGCAGACTCTAATACACTTCAATGGACTAGAATATCTGAAATCCTACCG
Organism: Phyllomedusa bahiana; assembly: GCA_025379985.1. NCBI lineage: Eukaryota > Metazoa > Chordata > Amphibia > Anura > Hylidae > Phyllomedusa > Phyllomedusa bahiana. The sequence goes on from JAODAL010003184.1 coordinate 64,638, forward strand.
CGTTTTTTTTTTTCCCCCCCGCAAAGCCACAACAAAAACACTGTACGGCGATGTTAAAATTCCGTCGGACTCTCGGCTGCATTATAACATTAGGGGTGTAGACATAGCCTAACACACAGACTTACTGGTGAAGAATCTCCACATCCAACCTGTTCCATGTACATTCACACTAAGGGTATGTTCACAATATGTACTGCGGCGCATACAGTACGTGCCGCAGTACATCGTGTCTTTCGGGAGCTCGCACTAATACACGCATACTCCCGCGCCGCATGGGGCGAATGGGGCGGCAGCCGGCCGGCCCAATAGACGTCCATTACTCGTGGCTAGTATTCGCCGCAAGTAATTGACATGCAATTTACGATCGTATTGTACGAGCGGGGAGAGGAGGCGCAATTCGCAGTTCTCTATGACAACTATGGATTACCGTAATTTCGGCGCACATCTCGCTGTTATTAAAGCGCAAATATGCAGTGAAATGCGTGCCGAAATTACCCCGTGTGAACATACCCTAACAGAGCCTATATCTGATGCAGATTTATGCATCATTCAGTACCATCATTGGTGTTCTCTCAAAACGCAAATTACACCATCAAGGTTATTTGTGTGTTCCAAGATGGCTGAAAAGTCCAATGCTTCAGACACCGGGGCTTCCATCTTTCACAGTCTATGAAAAGCAGGATTAGAACCATACTTGCCAACTTTTGGAAGTAGCCTTCAGGGAGATTTTGAAATACAGCTTGTGGCCCCTTTTCAGCCATATATGCTGCACCAGTGTATATAGTGTGTGGTGCGTTTTTGACGTGTTTTTGGACATGGTTTTTGCCCTGGCTATTAATTTGTATGGCTGGAAACCTCGTCCAAATTCTCATCAAAACACCTCTTGTGAAGCAGCGCGTTTCAGGCGAGGTTTTGATGCGGTTTTGGGTGCTGAAAAATCAACGTCCAAACAGCAGCCAAGTAAGCCGTGGGAACATCCCCTAAGGGTAAGTACACATGGCTTAATTGCGGGGCGTACTGTACGTCCCGCAATTATCCGGGGTGTTCGCGGTGTCGCACTGTACTCCCACGACGCGGGCTGCTGGCCCCATAGACATGTCACTTATCTCCCCGCGCGTACAATACGATCGTATTGTACGAGCGGGGAGAGGAGACGTAATCCATAGTTCTCTATGAGAACTGTTGATTACCGTAATGATTGGGGCACATTTCGCTCATATCAGAGCGCTGTACACCGCAAAATATGTGGCCGGTGGTTTACCTGATTGGTGGCAAACCTACCACAGCAGGAGATTTACCAACTCTTCAGGGAGACTGGGAGGACTCCCTCTTTTCAGGGAGTCTCCCTGATGATCAGGAAGAGTTGGTAAGTATGACTACAACCCATATGGGCACGGACATGGCGGTCCATAGTAGTCGTCACTCATGTTATCTAAGATCATGAAGTATTGGACGAGTGTTGTATTAGTATGGCTGGGTTCACACTACATTATGTACTTCATTCGAGGTATCTGTCGGGGTACTGTAAAAAGGTACCCCGACTTAGCCACAGCCGCTTTAATAGAGCGCATGTACTTCTGTTTCCTGGTGGTATACGTCTTGTATGTGAGAGACAAACTTTGGTGGACCAGACTTTTGAGTCTCGCACGGAAGCAAAATAGAGCAAACGTAGCCCACATAGAACTCCATTTGCCCTAGTAATCACTATGGGGTCACCATGGTTACGTCCGGGTACCTTTTTTCATAATAGCCTGATGGATACGTCAAATGGCATAGTGTAGCAAAACCTAAATTCACACATAGGATGACTCGGGAATGTCTTTCTGAGGGGCTGGGTCCAGGGGAGGTGGGGCATTTTTTGGTGTTGATATGGACCAATAGGATTTTGTGTCACATAAAACATGTACAACCCGTTATATACAAAATGCTTCACAGCCATTTATTAAATAACATGAACACATTATATACAGAATAATACAGCCCACAACAGGAATGGAAATGATCCGGACGCTTCATGTAATACATAAGTATTTACTCTTTCAATACAAGATGCCAGGGCCCCTCATAGAACCACAAAATGGCCGACATAAGTAACCCAGATAATAAAATGGAAGCTGCCTGGAAGCGTTTCCCATAGCAACCGTTACCTCCTATCCTGTCATAGATTGGAAAATGAAAGAAACAATCTCATTGGTTGCTATGGGCGGCTCCCTCAGGTCAGGTCTGTACAAGGTTACATACAGGAGAGCCATAGCAACCAATCAGATTCCAGCACTCATTTCTCTATCCCAGATTGAGGAAATGAATCGTAGGATCTGATTGGTTGCTATGGGCTAGTCCTCCATTTTGTGTCTGCCCTAGTAAAGAGCCACTAATGCATCTTTTATTTAAATAGACACAAATATTTTGTAAAAGTACATGCACCAATACGGTCATGGATGGAAATCCTTTTAAAATTTAATTTAATTTTTTTTAAAATATACTGCACTAATTTTCAGTCCAGTGAACATGCCACATTTTTATGAAACAGACCGACAACGACGGCTATAAAAACCTTTGCATAAGGCCGATACCAACAAAGAGATGTATACGCCTTTACAGAACTAGGTTGCTTCTGCGTTTGTAGCCGCGTTGCTTCTTTGCGACTGGTCTTCGTAAAAATGGCGCAGTTTCAGCAGCCATTCACATCTCGTTTTGGACACAATTCATGGCACAGGTCGCCATATCCTTAAAAATGCAACCGTGGCAAAACCGAAGAGAATAATACAGCAAACACGGTCTGGATTTGGACTACGAATACCAAGGGAATACTTCCAGCACTCAATCCATAGAAGTAAAATGTACTTTATTCAATTTTGTATTCAAAAACAGTTGAAAAATCAAACAAAGCAACAAACATGTCTCCTGTCTACGCGTTTCGTGCCAACACCAGGGGTTCGTAATCGTGATATTGAATAAAGAGCCCATGGTGTCGGCTCGAAACGCGTAGACAGGAGACATGTTTCTTGTAGCTTTTTTGGATTTTTAAACTATATTTTTTAATGGATATTAAACAAAGTGCGTTTTACTTATACAGATCGAGTGCTGGAAGTATTCCCTTGGGATTCGTCTTCAACATTTCATCTGTGGCCAGATAACTTTTTCCTGCACTATGCATGTTTGAATTGAGTTCGAGCCACACAGGTGAATGGACTTGTCTCTTTGTGATTTGGACTAGGTTTGCTGTATTTGACGAACGTACACAACAGTGTAGTCTACAATGCTAACGCACTTTCTCTATGTCTCTACCGCAGTACAGTTTTTCACGGTATCCCAAAAGATACCATGAAAAACCACAAATGTAGTCAAAAATGTGATGTGAATGGTCCTTAAAAGACTAGAAAATATCGAGCTGCTCTTTTCCAAAATATCCCACGTAGACTCTGTTATAATTTACAACTTATTACGTCTCGGGTAGATCGTCCTGTAAAACCAGGTACTTCAATAAAGTTCTTTTTTTTCCTGTTTGCACACAATGAGTCACGTCAGGGTGTAACCAGCGCCATGGCACTGGCAGTGTTTACAGGACATGCTGTAAATGTCACCATCGTTTGTCCAATTAACTTTCTAATCCTTCACTGCTGAGGTTCCTCTCCCAGGACCACGAGCTGCATCCGTCTCCAGCACCTGCTGTCATTGGAGGTAGCCTTTTAGTGCTTGACCTTAACAGTATATACCTGACCGGCGAAAGGCGCGCCGGCGCTTGGCGTCTTAAGTGTCTTTCAGATTATGCATAAGCATTACGTGCGCTCGTCTTTCATCCAGGGATGCTGAAGGATCTGTTCTAGAGAGGGCCGCTCTGAGGCCCGGGTGGATAGGCACCAGTGGATTAAACTTTCACATTCTGGAAAGGGAGATATGAAGATTTAATGGGTGTTTTAGGGGTACAAGAGGGCATTGTAAGCAGCGGAGGAAGCAGGTCATGAATGAGAAGTGCCGTCCTAAGCAGAGGTGTAGATAGTGCAAGGCAGGAGTAAAGACAGTGGGATGTTCCTTGGAGAACCTCTTCCTACCCATCCATCACCTCAGGGGCTTAACTCAAATTCACAGAGCCCCATAGTGAAATGAGATGGCGCCCACCACCTAATGACAATAAACTAAAACAGGTATAAATAATACCGCCATATATCGGAGAACCCACATACCCGGTTTACCCGAAAATAAGACATCCCCCAAAAATAAGACCTAGTGCATTTTTTTAATGCAATTCAGAGTTTGGCTGCTTATGCTGATGTTTGTGATGAAATCAATACAGTATATTTATTAATTTTTATTTTTGTTCAAAAATAAATGTGAATTCTTGTTCATGGTAAAATAAGACATCCCCTAAAAATAAGTCTTAGGAGCAAAAATTAATATAAGACACGGTCTTATTTTCAGGGAAACAGGGTAATAGTGCTGGAGAGCAGAAAGCCACCAACTACTTGTTCCATAGAAAAAAGAACAAAGTTCTTGTACCTGAGTGACCCCCTCAACCTCCGGGCCCTAAAGCAGTCACTATGGTTATCTCCTGATTTCCTAAATAGGAAAGTAGGATGAAGCATATGAAGCCAACATGGAAGGCATGAAAGCAAGATGGCGGCATTGTTACTAGTATTGCCTTCTACACTGACTAACACTTAACTTTCACATATTAGAAAGGGTTATATGAAGATATCATGGATATTTTATAGGAATGAGCAGCGCCGCCATAAGCAGGGGGTTTAGACAGTGCAAGCGTGAAGACAGCTGGATGTTCCTGGGAGAGCCCCTACCATCCATCTCCCAATATCCTATATAGTATTGCAGGAAGAAGCACATGCAGCTAACATGGAAGGCATGAAAGCAAGATGGCGGCATGGTTACCAGTACTGCCTCTTACCTGGACTAACGCTGGTCCTGAAGATGACTTGAGCTTGTAGGATTTCTTGGTCTCGTTCAAAAGGAATGTCCCCGCAGACCATGTCATAGAGCAGGATACCCAGTGACCAGACCGTGGCCGGCACCGCCTTGTACCTCTGGAACGCAATCCATTCTGGGGGGCTGTATACTCTGGTTCCTGCACAGGGTTACATCATTGCACAATTAGGTCTCTATACATGTGCTCCTCAACTTCTAGAAGCTGCAAAACTACGACTCCCATAGTTCCCGGCTACATAGGCTTGGGTGGTAACTGGTAAGAATGCTGACTGACAAGCATCAAAGACCTGGAGGAAATGAGTCACTGAGCCACCAGTTTCGCTGCTTCTACTATCTAATGCGTGTCAATTATTTCACCACGTCTAAGATCTGTGCTTACTGTCAGTGAACGAAAATATTTAAAGGCTGAAAAACAAAATGACCCCAAATCGAAGGGTTTGCAACAGTCGCTTTCAATGGACGCTATTGTCATTATTTATTATTCTAAGATCTGTGCTTGCTGTTAGTGTATGGAAATATTAAGTGGTCGCAACAAAAAATCTCACAGCTAAGAGGGTTTGCAACAATCGTTTTAAAATTTACTCGTCGATTTCAGTATTTATCATTCTAGAGTTGGTGCTTGCTGTCAGTGAATGGAAATGCTCAAAGGCTGAAAACGAAAACCATCCCAAAGTGAAGGGTTTGCAACAATTGTTTTAAATGCATCCTGATTTAATGATCATTTTTAAGATCTGTGCTTGCTGTCAATGAATGGAGCTATTCAGTGGCTGCAAATGAAAAGTAATAGAAAAAAATCTCAGAGGTAGGGGTTTGCAACAATCGTTTTAAAAGGCATCTTGTGAAATAATTATTTATCATTTTCAGATCTATGCTGCCTGTCAGTGAATGGAAATATTTAGAGGCTGAAAAATAAAACCATCCCAAAGCTAAGGGTTTGCAACAACGTTTTAAATGCATTCTGTGATTTCATTATTTAGCATTTTAATATCTGTGCTTGCCGACAGTGAATGGGAACATTCAGAGGCTGCAAAAAAAACAAAAACCCTCAGCTGTCCTTATAGTTTGTTACTATAATGTGTAAGTGCAGGAAAATTGTATCAGTGTAGATAATGGCTGCACATATCTACTACTCACCATCAAAATTATTGTAGGTGGAATCTTGGAGCAATGCCCCGGAGCCAAAGTCAATGAGTTTGACCTTGCCAGTCTGGGTGTTGAGTAAGAGGTTTTCATCTTTGATGTCTCTATGGGTGACCCCTTGGGCGTGACAGTGCATGACGGCGTCCACCACCTGACGGAATAGACTGCGTGCAGCATCTTCTCCCAGGGGACCTTGCTCGGTGATGACATCAAACAGGTCCTGGCAGTGCTCGGGCATCTCCATCACCAGCAGGAAGCTGTCAGGGGTCTCAAACCAGTCCAGGAGTTCAACGATGCCATTGTGCCCTTTCACCTTCAGCATTAGGTAGACTTCCATGGGCACACGGGTTAGATTACCCTAAAACCAGGAAAGAAGAAATTAGGAATTTCAGTCAGTCATCGGTGAACATTTCTCCTCCTGTTCAGATATATATTTTTGTACCTAGGGGGCAGTATGGCGATGGAAAAAAAAAAACTCATCCAACTAAACTTGGGGCTGTTTATCATAGAAATCAATTTAATGACAAAATTTCTGATCAACTGAAAATCTATTGATTCCATATTAAAGGAATTTTACAGTAACATGAAGCTATTATGACACTCACCAGCTGAGCCCATTCCATGACCCGACTCTTCATGATATGCTTCACGGCCACCTGGGGGAGCAATCGAACAGTCAGTCTCTCCATACAGTAGGTCAGCGATTTCCAACTTCTGGCACAACCACAACATCCAGCATGCACTGACAGCTGTCGTGGCATGCCGGGAGTTGAAGTTTTAGCCCAGCTGGAGCCCATTGCATTAGGGAGCATTCACATGGGGCGTTTTTTACAAGGTTTTTGTGCAGGAAGGCACAGCACTTAAACGGGTTGTCTCACTACATTGATTCATCTTACCACAGTCCTGTTTTCTTGGTTTTGCTTTGAAATTCAGGGCTGGGTTTACTGGCTTCCACTAGGCTGCAGTAGAAGCCAGGTCTGTAGCTATAGCAACCAGTGTTGGCAGCCTATCAGGATAGATCAAACAGGTCTGAAGCTATAGCAACCTGAGGAGCTGATGCAGCCCATGCAAGAGGGGATATTTCAGAATAGGTAGGACACTGTTAATGGACATATATTGCTAAGTGACTTGTTTTTGCAAGATCTTTAACATAAAAAGCAATCCTTGTAGCAAGACAACCCCTTTAATGCTGTACATTGCTGCACAAAAAACGCGCTGTGTGAAAGCACCCTAACGCAATGGATAAAGATCCTATAATCGGGTCCTATGACACTCACCTGCACGTGGTCCGACAGTCTCCACGCCCCATACACCGTACCAAAGCCGCCATGTCCAAGCTTAGCTCCCAATTGATACAATTTTTCGAAACATGCTCTGTCCTTTCCTGTAAGGGCAACATCAAAAATACATGTTAAAGGGGAACGCCAATTAAAGGAGGTTTTTTATGTATTTATTTTTAACATGGCATCCATCCATCCATGATTGCACTTTACTCTGCTATCCATATGTAAGGCAACTACTACTCCCAGCATGCTGGAAATTCTAGTTTTTCAGAAGCTGGGAAGCAAGCAGGTGGAACACACATGCCGATATCCATTTCAACACACGTCCTGTACGATACTTTTTCTTTTTCTCACCCAGACATTACCGACACTGCCCAGATTTACCTGGAATGACAAGTCGCCACACGTGTGACTACATCCCTGCACCACGCACACTCACACCCACGCACCAACACCCAAAACTGCGCCGGGTGAATGACACATGGATAGTGCACAGCAGCAC